>PVLC010018709.1:0-31632 GCA_004027655.1 Graphiurus murinus
CTCACTTTTAAATATTTATTAAGTGACATAAATATTTAAACTTTTAATATAGGTAGCTGACCTCTGAAAAATTGCTGATGCTGAAGCAATCACTGGGCACTTTTTTTTTTCCTGTGTATTTTGCTGAAAGTTTATCAACACATTTCATGGTAAAGAGCCTTATGCAGTACAGGAAAGACTTGTAAAAATATACCAAATGGAAACTAAATGGGTGTGTATGTGTGTAGTGGTGGTGGTGGGGGGTAGAGCACTAGACTTGGACAAGTAAAAAGAATTGATGTTTATATTTCCCAATATAAAATTATTTTAGTGAGTAATAAAGTTGGCTCTTCTATTATGCCATAAGGTTTTTTTTTTTTTTTTTTTTTTTTTGAAGGGGAAATACTAAAAGTTGAACACACAAACATTCTACCCTCAGGCCTATTTTATTTTTTAATTTTGAAGCGGGGTCTTGCTAAGTTGCCGAGGGACCTCACTACATTGATGAGGCTGGCCTTAAGTTTAGGATTCTCTTTGTCTCAGCCCCCCAAGTATTGTAATTACAGGCATGTGCCACCACGCCAAGATTGTTATACTACAGGCTTTTTGAAAGTACACTCTGAGTTAGTGTCATTGTATCAATTAGTCCTTGTATGTATCTGAACCCTACAGTCATGAGTGAGTGCAGGAAATATGTAACAAGTGCTAACTATAGTGAACATGAGTCTTCAGACACAAATTCAAGTACGTAAGTAATAATATAAATCCTATCTCCTGATAATGGTAATGAAACCCAGTAATGATTTCTGTCTTTCATTCTGCCTGGAAAAAATAAATCTTTTTCTTCTCTTCCTTCAAGGTGAATCTAAGTTATATTGAAGCTTTCAAAGTGCCAACTCATTTGACGGGAATGAAGTCAACCTGGTTCTCTCTGACATATCGTATCTTCAAGCTGGCAGCTCCATGCCACCCGGCCATCCAGCTTGATGCCAGGAGTAGTGAGTGCTGGATTTTTAGTTCTTTTCTCAGAACCATTCAGAATGGCTAAGATTAGTCACATATTATTTCATGTCTTTTCTTTTATGTCCGAGTGCTAGATTTGATTTTTTTTTCTATCTGTGTTATTTGGCTGTCTTGATTTTTTCCTAAGACAAGGAGGACAGAATAATAATCATCATATTTGAGGGTGCAAGACTAATGTGTAGCTATTGTTAAAAGTGTAATATATAAATAAGTAGGTAACTACAAACAAATGATTGTATTCAAACAGTACTTTTTCTGGAACAATTTCCAACACAATACATTCATATATAACAATGGTGAGTTATCAATTATATTTAAGTTGCATAGACAAATAAATGGGCTCAAAGAAGTTAACTGACTTTCCTAGATCTCATCTGTTATTGACCTATTCATAGGGCTTTTGCTTTCAATTATTTAAACTTCTAAAAGAGTTATAATTATATTTAATTACATATATATTTAAATCACATCTTATTTATTTGTACACTAAAATATGTTTACTATATATTCTGTGCCTAGGAGAAATTATTTTTATTTGCTTTTTCCTACTTAGTCCCATTCATCCTTTGTTTCTTCATACTTTTTTATCCAATCATTGAAGTCATATTATCTGGCTCTTTAAATGAGGTAAGCACTTAAATGAGGCAGCACTTTGAGCTTTCTGTTAAAGGTGGGTTACTTCATATGGATTTGCATTATTTTTCCAACAGTTACTTAAGAACACAAGAAATCTAAGCTTCTTGAAGCCCAATTCTTGACCTGACTTTCCTCAGACCACCTTGTTAGTGTAAATTTGGAAAGAAAAAAATATACATTAAAAGGCTTCTCTTTTCCATCTATACAGGAACAAAACTCAAGATTTGTCTGAAGTGTTTTCTTTCTAGTCTTCTCTTCTAAGGATATCTTGTATGTGAATGTGGAGGTTGATAGTATTTTTCCTTCACCCATAAATTGAGAGATTAGACCATTGTGATGCCAGTTCTATGATGAGCATTCCCCACTAGACTTATCCCTGATGAGCTGCAAATGAACAAAAATCAAAGTTAAAAGTGCCTGCAGTACAACTGAAGCTTTCCTGATCTACTTATTCCTCTGGAGTCTAACTTTCACTTAGTGGTTGGCCTCTGAGAATTGTTCTTTGCTTGCTGGCTTAATCATGCATTTAAAGTATAGTTAAAAATGCATCCAGTGTTTTTAGTTGTTTTCATAGAGAGATTAAGTAGATACAGACTTCTTAACTACCAGAAACAGAAGTGCAAACCTCTTTCACTGTAATACTAATTAATTTTTATCATAAATACTATGAAATCTTTGTGCATGCCTTTAAATAGATCTATAGGAACAATTCAATAATAAGGACTGAATGGCCAAATAGCATGCATGTGGTTAAAACCCTTTATTTTGTAATAAAATAATGACCATCAATAAGTTTTTTGACTATGCCGAGCCAGCAAAACAGGATAGGAGACTAGATATAATTATTTTTCTGTGATTTTAGTTTTAAACCAAAGTAACTATAATGGTACATTTATTTTATGTAATACTAGAAAATGTTGATGAAAATGAATTAGATTTATATGTGCTACCTGATATGGAAAAGTCTTCTAATATATTACTAAATGGAAAATAGATCTATTACAGGATATGTATTTTATTGGTTTTTTTGTAGTTTTTTTATTATTAGAGAGATAATTAGTCATTTTTGGTGAAATGTCTAGTCACATTTTGCTCATATTTTTCTATCAGGATGAAAAACATTTTTGGTAGAAGATAGTACCTTACATTTTAATAATTATCACTATACCTTAAATTATTTCCCAGTTATTATTGACCTTTTAACTTCATCATTCTCTGACATGGAAAAATTTAAATACTATACTTTAAATACTAAACATATGTATTTTCTCCTACTGTACTCTCCTTTTGACATTATGTTTAAATAGTTCTCTTTTTCCAAGTTTTAATGATCATTCACAAGGACTTAGCTCTATTACTTTCATGATTATACTTTTTCTTATGAAAACTGACTTACTCTAAATTTGTTTTTTAAGATAAAGAATGTAATGTTTCATTTCTGTACCAAAACCAATTATTTTTAAAAAATCATCTCTTTACTTATATGAGATATAAGGTAATATAATTCATAGTATTCATACTATTTTGTAGTATTATAGAGTTGAAAATCTTTTCTACTTCAAGAGTTTGTTTCTATTGTGCTTTATATTTAGAGAATACTGTGCTATTCTTTTGTTCCTAGAGTGCAACTGAGTCAATGAAGTTGCGCTGATCTCTTGGCCACTTAGATAACTGGTGGACCTAATTTTTTCTTTAATGTATACGAATTCAGTCTGTTTTCCTAATACTTACTTTCTTTGAATTCAAAACATGTCATAATAAAATCTGTGTTTTATCTGCAGTATTTCAGATGTCAGTCATAATAACCCGATTTTAATAAATTTAATGACTGAAAAAATTAAAAGAATGAATGATAAAGAGAAAATTCTGGGTTGCATAACAAAATTATGGAAAGGAGTATTAAGCTGAATAGTACCACCTAAAAACAATATGTCTGTGTTCTAATCTTTGAAGCATCTGAAAGTTACCTTACTAGAGAAAAAGCATGGTCTTTTCAAATATGATTAAGTTAGGAATTTTGAGAGCTGGGGCTTATTCTGAATTTTCTGAGTGGGCCCCCAATGCAATTGCATATGTTCATATGAGAGAAAGATTGATTTTGAAAAAGATCACCATCACCCCAGGATAAAATATCATGACTTGTTTAACATGAACTACATAAATATTCCTTTGAATAAGGGAGTAGTTGTGATTATCATATACTAACAATACTGCCCAAAGAGTTCACAACAAGGAGAGATACTTTCCTGAACAGATAAAATTAAATAAATGAATAAATGTCTACTCTAGTTCATCCGTTTATTCTACACACACACACACACAGCAATAACTTTAATAACTGCTAAATGTAAGGCTTTCCTTTTAAGACCACCTTTTTTCGTGTTACATGCATGTTTCTGCCAGAAAAAAAAAAAAAAAAGTTTGATAGTGAGTAGGTAGGACTGACTCAGTATTTGGCCTTGGTTGTAGATGATGATGGTGATGATGATGATGATTATGATGAAGGTGATGATGATGATTCATTTCACCAGCTTCCCTGGTTTGATATCAAGGGCAATAAAAAGAGTGTTCAATAAAAAGAATAATGTCCATTTTGGAGACCTGACTATCTTAAGAAATTGTTCTTGGGATTGATCCTTTTGTACTGTCTAGTTTTCCTCCTGAGGGAGATAATGATTCGACTCTTCCCATCCCTACCAAACATATGGAGTTATTTTACATTGCTCAATATGAAAATGTTTTCGGTGAAGTAGTGCAAAAAATTGAGACTAAAATAAATAATTTCTGGAATTTCATTAAATAAAATTCTAAGTTATGAAGGTATAAAATACAAATATATGGTGAGGAATGAGATCAATCATTACTATCAATTATGTTAATATCATACCTGGGATTCCGTAATCATTATGTGAAAGAAATACATTAGAATATTTGTATTTTATTGTACTTATTAAAAGAAACAAAGAAAATATGTAAAACATAAGGATGGGATGGGTTGTACTGTTAACTGTCAGATACATTTTTGTCTCAGACTTTTCTGTCTAGCAGCAAATTTCACACTCCAGAGGTGAACTCGTCAAAAATGGATAAATTTCATGCTTCACATAAACTACAGTCATGATTTCAGAGATCTAGAAAAAAAGTCATATAACATTCCGAGATACACTTAGGAGATGAGAGAAATGATATACTAAAGGCATCAATTGAACTGCAAGTTGTGTGTGAAGCAGCATAAAACATTAGCTTGGAATTTGATGTGACAAAAATATGAAATTAAATATAATAATGAATAAATCTGAGAGCTGTTCCATCTCAAAAGCAATCTCCACATTTTTCAATAAGAGAAATGATAGAGAAGCATGAGACTTCTTTAGGAAAATGTAACAAGATTCCTGAATTCTGAGCTTTGACAGATCAGCCAATAAAGTACAGAAAAAACAATCCATGCAAATCTAGTATGTTGTTAAAGGAAATAAATTTTCATGGCCAAAAAATTAACTTTTAGCTATATTTAACGAGGTTGTTTTCCAGGGAAATTATGTTTACAATAGAAACGAATAATAACTATAAATGACTAACTGATGAAAAATGAGGTTTTATCAACTTACTTTTAGACACCTTCATAAAAACAAATGTATAATGATATGGTATGTGGAATACTATAAAATGGGTAACTATATTTTAGGTTACTGCATTTATAACATTGACTAGCACTTACATTTTTGTTCATTGGGGCTTCCTGCTGAATTTCAAGGGGACACACAGGAGGTCCAATGCTTTGGTCTTCATCCACAGCCTGTGAAAAGTGAATCAATGGTTCTGTGTACAAAATGTCAGTCAGATTTAAGCTAAGGATATTTAATTCATCCACTGAATTTTTTAAAACACCAAGATTTTGAATTTCAGTAAATCACTCTATGAATGGAATGACTTACTTTTCCTCTGGTTCTGATCTTTGGCATTGTACAAATCAGAGCTGGTAACCTATAGCCCATGGGTGAACAATGGCCATAGCTCAGATCTGTCCTATTGTTTATTTT
Organism: Graphiurus murinus; assembly: GCA_004027655.1. Classification (NCBI taxonomy): domain Eukaryota; kingdom Metazoa; phylum Chordata; class Mammalia; order Rodentia; family Gliridae; genus Graphiurus; species Graphiurus murinus. The sequence goes on from PVLC010018709.1 coordinate 5,679, forward strand.
TGCCAATAAATCTTTTATTGGAATGCTGCTGTACCCATTCATTTATGTATGAACTATTGCTGTATTCTTGCTACATTAGCAGAGTGAAGTGAGCACAACAGAAACTGGCCCACAAAGCCACAAACACTTACTATCTGGCCCTTTAGAAAAAAAAAAAAAAAGAAATGCATGACCCCTGGTTTCTGTATAGTAAATGCAAATATATTGTTGGAGTCTCACATAAGAAATAATTTTGAAAGTTAGATCCTTTATTAAAATTTTAAATATCTCTGGCCACTGGAACCTATATCAATGATAGCATTCAAACCAATCAAAGAACAACTCAGGGACTAGTGTGTTAGTAATGAAGAAAGGTAAACTCTTATTCCAAAAAAATACTTTTCAAATTGAATGTCATTAAAAAATTAATAGACATGGGAGTGACTAAGACCAGGTTGACATCTTCTGACCTCTTAGCTAAGAGATAAATAGAGAAAAAACTCAATCATGGTTCTCATTATGATTAAGAAGTAGTTGGAAATGCTTTGGTATCTTGAGTCACAGATAAAAATGAAGCTGTGGATCCTACCTTTTCAGAGGGGACACTGCCTCACTCTCTTGTATCCATCAGAGAACATGCTTGACATGGAAATATGGGGATTGTGGGTGATCCATGTTATTTTAGTCAATCCAATAACCAAACCAAAGTGATTATGTAATCAATTGTAATCTAATCAATTGTCCAATGATCTGTAATTAGGGGTTAATAAAAGAAGCAGATTGACTATAAAATGACTTATTTGTTTTGATTATGCCCACAGAGGCAGCTGAAATCTCTCCAGCCCTTGTTTAAATATAATTCACAGAATTACCTGTCTGCAGTCATAATCCAAACAAGTTGAAACTGCTTTATAATCTCAATTTTCAAAATATACTGAAGATGAAAACAAAGACAATTATATTAGCAAAGAATATATTGTAAAATATACTTTAAAGTTTTATAGTATATTTTAAGGGGAAAATGGTGGCATAAAATGAATTTAAATATTTATTATGCTGTATACACTGTGCCTGCACTTGGAAAACATTTTGATAGTTTTAATACCATATAGCAATTACAAATTAAATTTTATTGTGCACCAGATTTAGAGGTAAGCCAAAATTTAAAAATTAAAATAACACACTTGAGTTAAAATCTTTGCTTCCTCATCTTGGTGAAATGATTTCTGAAAGCATCATGGATGTGGTGCTAGCTAAGACCCTTCTGAGGTTTAGCTAAGAGATAAATATAGGGGAAAAAAACCTCAGTCATGGTTCTGATCCCCATGGGATGAAGGTAAACAGAATTCAGCTCTCAGACCTCTCCAGAAACTGCTTTGCTGAAGACAGCTATCTCTCAAAAGCACATGCCCTTGCCAAGACCTCTGTTTCCAATGATTGGCCAATAAGTTGTCTAAAAGACTGAATGTCTTATTACATCTTGAGGTAATTCTAAAAGCCTATTCTAGCCTCAGACTTTCATGCAAAGTTGGGCAAAAGCCTTTCTGTGGTGCTCCACAACCCAAATTATCCTTTAGTCCAATCTTGTTTTCTTCCTCTCACCCCATAGCATTGATCTAAGAGCAGTCCTGAATTAATTTCCATTTTAATAATCTCTATCTCAGAGTCCTGCGTCCAAAGGACTCAGTGCCAGAAGTAGTCTGAGAAAGCACATGCTAAGATAATATTTTTAGAGCCAGCACACACAAACCTATCAATGAATGAATTTGTGGTACATGGAGAACAGAGAGCCCCTGGCACAAATTGGTTGGGAAATGTACCCAACTAGAAACAGAATAACTACTAAATTATTATGTTATCATAACTACCCATTATACACTTAGTTCTGTGACCTACCAGTCATGTAATCAAACGACCAAGAATTAATTGGTTGGACATGGAAATTGTACATTTGGAATGTAGCATGAACAGGGTCAGACACCTTAAGTTAATTACACAAACAAGTTACCAAGACTCTATGCTGTCATCTACACTGCTGAAGGAGCACATAAGCACTGCTTACTTCTGTGGTCACATGGCTGCTTCCTCATGAATAAATTATGGAGAAGGAAACAAAGGTCAAGCTTGTTCCACTCATCAGGGTGCTTAGTTTAAGTGACTAAAAACTAAAAAGGGATGGCAGTTGGTAATCCACACTTTGGTAATAGAAATGGCCTGATAGTTATGTATACAGACCCTCATAGGTAATAAAAAATGGCTTGAGGCTGAAAATAGAAGAATAAATGGCTTGATAACTTCACAATAAATGTAAAAGAAAAATTGGAAAACAGATACAAAGATATGAATTAGTAGCATGTGCATGGGCCCATGGGAAGAAGCAGGAAGTGTAAAAATCTTTGTATCAAATGTTAATCCCCACTGTTGAGTATTGAATATTTTCATTTTCCTTGATTACTGGATCCCACATTACCTGAATATAATTGGAGAGCAAATTTGCTTCAACAACGCATTAGTCTTCTAATAAAGGTAACTCATCCTTAAGGTTAAATAATTAATATGAGTTAGAAGAATGCAAAACTTTCAAGTAAATTGTGGTAACTGTTTGAAGTTATAAATTTGGGACTGAATTCAACAATGTTTGTAGCCATTACTTAGAGTTAAGTGTTACAAGTCTACAAAAGGAAAAGTATATTTGACCTAGGGTTTAAGGTTTAAAGAGTAGTTGATTTGATGAAAAAGAGAGTAGACATTTATAGAGAGAACCATACGTGTAAAACTTTAGGGTGATAAAAGGATAAGATGAACTGCCTCTAAACGAGCTGAGGAATATTAAGTGATGTACTATAACAACTCAAAAACCATTGCCACATGTACAGAATGTGGTTTTCTTTGTTTCTTAAAATGTTATATGAATATCATGGACATTTTAATTGGCCATGGGCCCCATATGGTTCAACAGTGACCCTGTAATGGCTGGCGAAAACAAACAAAATCTGTTGTTTAGACAGACATAATATTTTGTAATTACTCCCAATAGGAATTTCTGTGTTCAGATTAGAATGTAGTATTGAAAGAGAGATATAAAAAGTAGGAAAGATAACCTAGAAATTAGAAAAACCTAGAAAGAACTCCACTTGAATGGCATGTGGGTAGTTTTATAGCAAAACCCTGAAGACAACAATGCATTCCAAATTAAGGACTAAAATTGTGTTTTTGATCACAATAGCACTGTTCTTGAATCAATCATATTAGCTCTCTAATGCTGTATAATTTACACCCTGTCTGAAGTAGTTTTATGCCTAACATAAACATTTATAAAGGACAAATAAGACTAGAACAATTTGTTAAGCCACAGATAACTTTGTGGGCCAGAACATCAAATCATCCATCAGTCATCTTTTCAAAAACCCAAAAAGCCTTAACAACCAGAGTGATTCAATATATACCTGCATCTGTAGTTTATTTCTTCTGGTCTGACATTTCATCTTACTCTGACTACTATATTGGCTTCCAACTCTACTCACCTTGAACAAATTGCTTACTGTTATAATTATTTTAAAGTTTTAACAGTGACTCTTTTTTTTTTTTACCTGAAGACAGGTTGAGAAAGTTGGACAGGAAACATGCATAGCCGAATGGTCCCGGGAGAATATGAGACAAAATAGAGGCACGTACTCCTCTTACTTGCAACAAAAGTGTGTGAGTCTTATGAAGGAGACTGTTCATGCATGTCAGTGTTCATTCTCCATTTACTCAACTTAGGACTAGGACCCTGAGTCTTCTCCCTGATGTCCTAGGTAATAATAACAATTAGATGCTCCATTCTCCAGACTCCTTTGTTATCAGTTTTGTGTATGAGCAAAAATATTATTTTCATTTCTGGTTCATATCTTCAAAGTGAAGCTACTAACCCTCAATTTCTTTTGTCTCTTTTCTGATTTCTAGTAAATAAATCCAGAACTAAAAGCTATATGTAGAAGAGGAGAGAAATTCCTCAAAATTTTATCTTCCTTCAATCACTGTATTTGGAAAATCCGTTACAGAAACTTAGTTAAGAGCATATATACAAATAAATTATATAACTAAATAGATTAAGGGACAAGATTAGGGGCCATGACTTGGCACATAAATCCTTGTTCAAATGGGCCCTAGAAATGACAAGTAAAGAGATCTTTCAGAGCTAAGATGAGAGTTGCACAATATAAATAGAAGCAAAATCTAAGAGAAATCCCAAAGAAGTAGGCAAATTGAGAAGTAATAGCAATAGTACAAATTGTACAAAATTGACCCCACTATTTAAATACATGATCAGTGCTCATGGCAACTTCATAGGAACCTTCAGTGGGAATTGCATGGCCTCTCCAACCTTAGTACAGATGTTTACTTTTAGGTGGTTAATTCAGATTCCTTATTCTTCTCCCAAAGTCTAACTGAACTGAGGCATAGAGTCATGAAAATGAAGTACTTGTATGATATTCTTTAAAAGTATGTACCGTAGAGTTGCTTAGATGTAATTTGGAAAATATGATCTTTCATTTGCTAGATTCTTTGAATTTTAATTTTTATGTACATTAGAATAATAATATATATTACAGAGAATAAACGGAAGGTATAAATAAATAAAAATATTTAAAGGACATGGCATATTCCCTGGCACATAGGAAACACAAAACATTTTAATGTTAGGATGTGTTATTGATAACAAAATCATAATTGATGCCAGTTTCCTTCAATGACCAGAGCCTATTGTTATTAAAGTATGTGAACACGAAAAGAGAAACAGTGAGAAGCTTCTACGTACCTTCGCACTTCATAGTGATTACTGACCCATAGACATTTTCAGTGTGGAGAGTGGAAAGTCTGTTCTCCAGAGCCCTTCATCCATGCAGAGTGCTGTGCTCTCCGATTTTCAAGTCACAATTTAATATGGGTCAAGGTCCTGGTGTTTAATGATGAATGACAGTAAGAATGGCCTCTCCAAATGACAATAAATTAATGGGCTAAGACCACAGGTCTTCCTGTTTTGCTTACTAAGCTTTGAATTTAGCAAATAGCTCCCTGCATCTATATTATAAATTTTTATGGATAGAAGTTTCAGTACAAAGAGATCTCATGTTTTTAAGGAGTCATAGGGACCATTTTAAGTTTTAGGAACTTTAAATGAGATAGGTAGAGTTCCTGAAGAAAGTAATGAATCACTGAAGCTGAACTTTAACATCCGTTCAACATCTAATTAGTTGAATTAGAACCACTTTGTAAGAGAGTTAATCAATTCTCTAGCTTTAGCTGCCCCAATGCTTCTAAAATTTGCTGATGTTATCATTGCATTGGAGGGAGACACACTGTTTGCATGTTAATAAGAACATTTCTTCTTGGACCTTATTGTTGCAAAAGAGAGCAAGCATGCATATATGTATCCTGCAAAATGAGGGCTTTACAAGGACAAGATTATGTCTTTATCTGAAATATAAAGTGAAACAATGTGTCAATCAAACATTTCAAGGCTGCTTGGTAGATACTGTGTAATGCAATGTTTAGCATACACTAGAATTTAAATAAACATTTTGTAATATTGTTTGTTCACATTTATGGTAAGATAGTTATCTATGTTGACTAAATGCTTAAGAACAGTGGATTGTTAATGACATCACATAACATAAGGACCTCAGAAAAATATTTTAATTGACCTTCCAAATATTTGTCATTAAAATTAATTAACTTATTTTTAAAATATCCAATCTAAAAAAGCAAAAGCAGGCTATTTTTAGTCTAAGAAATAGCTGTGTATATAGTGTATATAGAGCTATACGTATCAGACCTAGGATTTAGTCCTTTAGATACATGAACTCATTTAATCCTTGCAAAACTCAACACTTCATGGTGCTATTATTGTCACCAGTCATTAATAACTAATTTAGAATGCATTTGAGAGGTTAGTGAATTTGTCCATCTGGCCAGGTTCTGAGGATGCCACAAATTCAATGACGGGAATCTATATTAGAAAATTAGATCCATCTAGATGTTAAGTATTTAAGTAATTACTTAGTGATTTGTATTACACCTAATTATGGCTTAGCAGTTCCAAAATATGCTGTGCTCTTCCATGTTTGACCTTGTTGCACTCAAGACATACAAGGACAGCAAATGCAAGGCAGAAACGCAAGTCACTCTTAGGTGGTATATTCAAGAAATGATGAGCAAAAATGCCTTCATGTAAAATGTTCGGGGTTTCTATAAATGTCTACAGGTTTTTGACCGTCTACACTAAACTGTCATTTCCCTTAATCAGTTCATATAGTCCCATAACCGTCTTGAGAGCCCTGTGAGGAAAACTTGGATCAAGCCACAGCTCTTGAAGCCCCATAGCCAAATCCCTGTCATTGTGTATTTGAAAAATTGTAATATACTGAATGTTTGCATGACTTAACATTGCTTCTCTATGCTATAATACTTATAATCTCCAGTGTTACATACCAGAGCCTACTAATGCCTAACACGGTATTTCCTTGAAGTGCATGCGTGTGTGTGTGCGTGTGTGTGTGTGTGTGTGTGTGTGTGTGTGTGTGTGTGTGTTACTGGGGATTGAACCCAGAGTGGTTCTACCTCCAAGCTTCACCCCCAGTCCTATTTTATTTTTCATTTTGAAACAGAGTTTCACTAAGCTGCAGCAGGCCTAAGTTTTTGAGATTGGCCTGGAATCAAGGATCCTACTGTCTCAGTCTCCCAAGTACTGGGAATACAGACGAGTACTACCATGTCTAGCTTTTCCTTGAGTTTTTATCGCACTTCGTCATATTACTTTGAGATTACAAAACTTTTCAAGTATGAGTATAGGGGAATCTGTTCTCTAGCAATAATACTATAGTAACAGTAATTCTTCACATGCCCAATAGCAGTAATCTAAGATATTTGAGCTGTATTATTGACTAGTGTTAAAGTCCTAAAATAGGACAAACTCGATGCCCAAATGTGGCTGTAAGAAATCTTCTTTCCACAAAGCATCTGTGCTGCATGCCTTCTCAAAGCACTCAGAAGAGTAAGCATGATACCTTTATTCCACAAGTACAGACTTTTTAGACTCATACATTGCTATGACTCTGTCTTCTTTCTACCCCAAACCTTGAAATTTTATTAATATTCCTCATTCTATATCCTCTTAGAAATTGCATTGTCAGTAAATGAAAGAGCAAACAATTAGGGGAGATTTGTGAGTAGATATTTATCATATCACATATGTTAAAGAAATTTAGATAGCAGTGGAGATTGAAAATGTTTTCATTGGCAATATCCATTGGAAATTGTAGTTTTTAATAGAATTTACTGCTTCCAGCCAAATTTAGCCCACTTTAACTCAGTGCAGCCATAGGGAACAAATGTTTGCTAGGTGCAAAAAAATTGGACTAGAATCAGTGCATATCTACCAGCCCTGCAGGTATTGGTCTAGTAAAAGAAGCCAATAAAATCCAAACCATCACTAAGTATAGCCAAGAGAAAACTATACATCCTGTCTGATAATGAGTCAGGATATTTTAGTGATAGTAAGAATACTATGGAAGCTATCGAATATAAAATATTATAGGGTAAGAGAAATACAATATATTAGCATTCTGGTTGAATAGCAGAGATTGAATATTATTTATCAGAAATGAAAAATATAAAATGAAAGAATACAGTGACTACAGTACACTTTTAATTGGAGAGGTAACAGAATAGACTTAATCTTCTGGAACATGTAAACAATGCTCTATATTATACAATGGAGAAATTGTCTTACAATTAAAAATACAAAGGTGAAAATAATTCAAAAGATATTAGTTACGAGGTAGCCATATGCAGAGCATCAAATGTTTAATGAGTGATTACTGTGGCCAAACACACTTCATACTCTTCATTTTGTGTGTGTGTATGTGTGTGCGTATGTGTGTGTGTGTGTGTGTGTGTGTGTGTGTGTGTGTATAGTAATGGGGATTAAACTCAGTGGTGTTCTACCACTGAGCTCCAGCCCTGTTTTATTTTTTATTTGGAAAGGAGATATCACTAAGTTCCTGAAGGTCTTGCTAAATTGCTGAGGCTAACCTTGAACCTTCAATCTTCCTGTCTCAGCCTCCCAAGTACAAGAATTACAGGCATGTGCCACCATGCCCAGTACTTCACATATATTGCTATTATTTCCATAACAATATATGAATTTAGTACTTTTAATAGCCTAGTTCACCAGTGAGTAGGTTTCAAAAGCTTCAACATATGAATTTTTTTTTGGGGGGGGGGTCCATTTAGACTATAGGATTTAATATTCTTCCCTCAAATTATAACCATGAGAAAAACATCATAGAAAACCCAGAATATATCCTATGGCCAAGTGATATTTATTCTAAATCATTTACAGAGGAAAGCATGAACAAGAAATTAATCTTCAGTGTCATTTAATATGGTACATGAGACTAAATAGGAGAATGTCTCAATATACACTGGGGTGATAATTATTGTGGAATACTTTGTAGCAATTTAAAAAAATAAAATTTACATATATTATCGATAAAAGAGCTCTAAAGTATACATTTAAGGAAGAGAGTTTAAGGAAAAAAATGTAATACGAGTTATGTAAAATGAAAATAATCATAGTTATGAGAATATTCCCCTTGCTTATACATCTAAATAAAATATTTAGAAAGACTGTAATTTACACAGCAATTAGGGACTTAAGGGTGAAATCTGAGAGGAAATGAGAACTTGAGTCTTGTCTAAGATAGTTGAGATTTTTTTTAAGGAGCGCTCACTCTGACATTCCATGTAAAGTTAAAAATAATCCGATATGGCCATACAAGAATATACATTTTAATGAATGAAAATCAGTGTATTAAATGGCTTAATTTGGTTGGTGTATCTGTCGTTGAACCTAGCTGACAGCATTATGTGGTATATACATATGATGGTGTATGGATATGTTATGATAGTAGGAATATCAGCACTGAAAGATATGTTTCAAAGACACTAAAAATATTTAATCAATTTTTAGAAAAAAAGATAAACCCCTTAGATATTTAAGAATAGATATATATGCTTCTTTAAAACAGAGTTATCACATCAGTTTTTTACAATCATCTGTAGTAAAATCTGAACAACATGTAGATTTCCTTAAAAAATCACTGCAATTGTATAGCACTGTTAAAAATTCTAGCTGGGCGTGGTGGTAAATACCTGTAATTCCAGTGCCTGAGAGGCTGAGACAGGATGATTGCCTGTCAGAGCCTCAGCAAGTTGGTGAGACCTAGTTTAAAAAAAACAAAACAACAACAAGGACAAAAAACAGTGCTAGGCGGGTGCAGCCCTGAGGTAGAATACCCCTAGTTTCAATCTCTCGTACAAAACAACAATAACAAAATAACCAATATAATGTAAAATAAATCTAACTGAAAAAAATAAAATTAGAAAATCAGTGATGATACATTATAACCACTGGAGAAGCCCACATTTTCTCATTATCTTTCAATGTTATTTTTTGTTTGAGAATGGAAGGAAAATGGGTAGATTCTGCTCTAAAACTTATGTTTGACTACTCCCATCTCCTGTTCTAATTTATCATGCATGTGCCTGTATCAGTGATGAGTCTTTTCTACAAGGAAACAAAGTTCAAATCTGTAAGAACCATTGAATTGAATAGTTGCGTAAATGTGAAGTTTCTGGGTAGATGCAAAATAATCAGTATCACATCATGGTCTCCAGCGCTTTGTGTTTTCCTGTTTCAGTTACCACTTGGATCCCACTGACTGCTGAATCCACAGCCAGAAAATAGCACATCTCAACATCTTGACACACAATCTGCAATGCCTTGCCTTGTGTCTATCCCAACTCTGACCCCTTTGCAGGGTGTATTTGTGCAAGTAGAAGTGAGTGCAAGGAGTCTATCCTCTCCTATAACTTCCCCATTTTGTTGTTGGAATGGGTCCAGGTATGCGGCCTGATGCATACTCATTCTTTGGAAAGCCCTCTTTAAGAAAAATTAATTTAAAATTATTGACACCAAGTCTAAGATGTAAATGAGTATTCAGAATGAGAAAAGAGATAACAAATTGTAAATATTGAAAGATTGACAAATACCACAAGCATCACAAAGTAAACCAAAATTAATACCATTACTATTATTACTTAAATAACTAGTAAAATAGTATATTTTTAATATTTTTTCTATATATTGGGTGCATTCTGATCATCATGTCCTCATCAGGCAAGTATTTAGCAAACTTTTGAAAACTGACAGTTAATTCAGCCATTCTTTTAAGACAGCAAATATAAATTTATTCTTTATTGTTACTAGTTTAGGAAAATGTTTTTCAGATTTATCATTAGTGGTCCTAGAGCTTTCTGGAAACTCCAGTCCCTTGGCCAGCTTGACAAGACCCATGGTCTCCAACACAGTAAATGGTCCAGCGTGGCCAGGATGTGTGGGTTGGAGTTGGGTCCCCTCCAAGCACAGCATAGGTCATAGCTTTCTTCAGGTCCTCCCTCACATCAATGTCATCTTGTAGCTGTTCTTTACGCCTATAATTTGATTCATCATTTGTGGAGTGGCAGAATTGTGTAGAAGAATCTCACATCTACCTTACGTTCAGTACATAATCATGGATTTCATTTTAAAAAAGTCTTGATAGAAATAAAGTATGTTAATTACATAAAAATGAAAAGCATAGAAAATATGAAGAAACAGAATCCTATTGCCTGGAGGTTATCACATTTAATATTTTCATTTACTTCCAATATTTTTATCCATTTTATATTCTTATGAACATGCTAAACAAGTGTTTATTATTCAGGTTTATCATTTACCATTTTATTATGAAATTATTCCCAAATCATTAAAATTCTCTAGTAAATATTTATTAAGTTCATGATATTTTAGTAACTGGATGAAATGTAATTTGCAGTTTCTATTAGGTATTTAAATCATTTTATCACTGATAAAATAATGTTGCTCTATCATCTTTGCACTTAAACATGTGTCTGTATTTTTTACTATTTCCATTGCATAAAATTTAGAAATAGAATTACAAGTTTTAATAATGGCACCATTACTAAGGATCTAGGTGTACATTGCCAAGAGTATTCCTGGAAATTTTCCGCTCCAACTCACAGTATGTAATATTACTTATTTTACAGTGCTCTTCCTAGCACTACTAAGTAACTAAAACAAGGTTATCAATTTGAGAAATATAATACAGCATGTTTTTCAATATATAATATTTGAAGGCTTTTATGCTTTCCTGTTTTACTTTCAACTGACTATAACTTCTTCATCTGAATATTATATAATTAGCTGATCATGTACAATTATATATCATCATATGGTAGCCTTAGATAGCACCACCTACCTCTCACATTGATAAATGTGGCATCTGTCTACTCTTCCTTGTTTGTATTTTCTCTTTAAAATACATGCCCATTGCTGCAAGTATAATCTGAATTAAAATACCATTGTCATAATTGAAAAACTTTTTTTGTATTGATGTCATTTTTAATCTTATGTTTACAAAGAACTAAGAAACATAACATTAAAGGGGTGAGAAATTAAACATGAGATAAGGTCTATCTATGTATCTATTATTTACCTACTACATTTATGTATATAAATACTCCAAATAAACTGCATACAGTCAACTATAGGTTTGAAAAAGGAGTTGATAATTGAGGGCTTCTACAACATCAGTTTCACAGAGGAGATTTATGGTTTGGATTTCGAATGTTCCCTAGACCTCACATCCTCAACGAGGTGCCATGTTGGAGATGGAGCTTGGTGTCTGGGGAGAGGTCACTGGGGATATAGCCTTTCTATCCTATCTCCTTTTATCCTCTCCTTTTGCTTCTGGCCTCCATGATATGAGAGCAGAGTCCATCTGCTCATGCCCTCTTTCTCTGATATCTGCTGCCGTGCCCCGAGCTCTGCAGACTTGACCCAGCCTAACATGGACTGAATCCTCCAGGGTGGTGAGCAAGTAAGTCTTCCTTCCTCTGTGCTGTAGTTGTCAGGTATTTTGAGTCATATCAGTGAGAATGTTGACTGACACAAAGAAAATCATAAATCTTAGAGAAAGGGTATCTCAGAAAGGGGATAAAAAATGAATAAGAAGAATGACTTGAGCAAAAAATTTAGATAGATAACTATCTGGCATACATAGGTAGGAAGATTTGGGACTGCTTCACGAAAGCTTTAATCTCAAATGTTTTCAAATTTGGCTTCATAAGCATTGTATAGAACCCCCCCCCACACACACACACACATACACACCACTACCACCATGGAAATAAGGGATATAAATGGGAAAGGGGCTTTGAAAGATGCATCTATTATTCTCATAATATTATTTTAAACAGCTTTATGCAAATTGTTCAATTTTCATAAATATTTTTAAAGATGATAAAAACCTGTAGCACATATGTCTCCTAAAAAAGAGTTTAAAATAGAGGAGGAAGGATTTATCATTTGGAGCTTTGAGTCCTTCCTTGCTTTATACCAAGAAGTAGATTTTTTCATTCAAAAAAGAATGGAATCAACAATAATCACCACGCTGCCGCCACACCACATACCAGTCTAGATATTTTTATTAAAAAAGTGATGGTACATGCCAGGAATATTGCAAATTTAAAGCTAATTCATGGTAACTTAGTGAGACTCTGTTTCAAAATAAGAAAATAAAAAGGGCTTGGCATGTACCTCAGTGGTAATGAGCCTTGGGTTCAATCCCCAGTAACATATACACACAAAAGCTTGCTTTCTTTGTGTGTTGATTTTTTATGGTTTGGGGTAGACTGAAGAGTTCTTGTGTCAGATCTCAACTCCTTTGCCTGACATCCAAGTTATATTAAAACATGCTCAGTACTCTATTCAAACATTTCCCACCAAATTCCCAGGAGATATGCCATCTTCCTATCCCTTCAACATTGAGGAATTGTTCTAATGATCTATTTTAAATGAGAACTCTAAGCTATTACTTCAATATGACTTATGCCAGAGTTGATTCTGCTTACCTGGCTGTGAGGCAATTGTGAGTTTCCAAATCCACCACACATTATGCATTTCTCTTTTGCAGAATATGACCTTCCAGATAATGGAAGACCCTTCTCTACTCAGATACACGTCTATGGCCCATCAAAGAAATGCAAAGATTAATTTATAGAATAGCATGAGACAGTAAAGTTTACATCCTCTAGGTTGTCTAGAATACTGCTTTTGCATACTTTCTGACTTGACTTTACTTTATGCCTACCCAATTTCCACCAAATCCAGTTCCGAATCATGCAATAAAATTATTATAACAAAATAAAACAAATATACTATTTCCTACTGTATTTTAATTAGTTTCAAATAGTTGAGTCTCTATTTTTCAGTTTCTGTGGGTTTCTACGGTCTTTATCTGAGTCCCCTTTTATATTCTTCATAATCTCTATGTGGTTTTGTATATATAAGATGCTCTTAATAAATATTTTTTCATGTTTTAGATTTACTTAAGATGGATAAAATAGATAATTTGGAAAAGTTGAATATAAACATTAATAACAAAATGAAAACTATTGCTTTCTAAAATACTTTTTGGAAAATTCTACAATAAAAATTATAGAACACTAACAAATGAAATTGAAGAAAACCTTAGAAGATAGAAGTATCTCCCTTGTTCTTGGATAGGCAGAATAAACATCACCAAAATGGCCATACTGCTCAAAGCAATCTGCAGATTCAATGCAATTCTTATCAAAATACCAACAACATTCTTCACAGAACTAGAAAAAATAGTCTGATAATTCATATGGGAGAACAAAAGACCCAAAATAGTCAAAGCAATTCTCAGCAATAAGAACTATGCTGAAGACATCACAATACCTTATTTCAAACTATGCTATAGAGCTACAGTAACAAGACCAACATGAGGCTGGCACCAAAACAGAAACATAGACCAGTGAGGTAGAATTGAAAATTTAGAAACAAATTTTTTTTACAAAGGAGCAAAAAACATATGCTGGAGAAAGACAGCCATTATTAACAAATGGTACTGGGAAAAATGTATATCCAAATATAGAAGACTGAAAATAGGTCCCTATCTGTTAGCTTGCACGAAGGTCAACTTAAGATGTTTCAATGACATAGAAATTAGACCAGCAAATATGCAATTACTAGAAGAGATCATAGGACCAACTCCCCAACATATAGATACTGGTAGAGAGTTCCTCAAAAACACTCCCAAATATCAAAGAATAAAACTGACAATCAATAAATGGAATGACATCCCATTAAAAAGCTTCTGCACAGCAAAGGAAACAATCAAAAGCCTAAAGAGAGAGTCTAGAGAATGGAAGAAAAATCTTTGTCAGCTATTCCTCTGATAAACTAATATCTAGAACATATAAAGAATGCAAAAAAAACCTTAAATCTAAAAAAAAGAAAATAAAATAATGGGCAATAGAACTGAATAGAAATTTCTCCAAAGAAGAAATAGAATTGGCCAATTTGCAGGAAAGTGAATTGGAAATGGAGAATATTATGCTAAATGAGATTGGTCAGTCCAAAACATCAAGGTTCTCTATCAATTGAGGCTCACTCAGGAAAATTGAAAAAAGTCTGGTTATTTCAAGTACTGCTACACTTATCCCGGGAATTATATGCTTATAATACTGCCCAAGGAGCAAACTTCAGGTAAGCCCATCATTAACTATCCATGCCACATCTCTCTACAGAGAATCTGGATGTTGTAGAGACTTAAGAAGCTGCTCCTCTGCTCAGTGATGTTTACTGTGTCAAGATGGATGTTTCCAGTGAAATGCCCAGATGTTGCTGAAAAACCTCAGGTCAGCTGAGGACCAGAAATACAAAGATAGATGCTAAGTCCAAGGAGGGAGAGGTTGGAAAGAGTTTAAGAACCCTACATCCATTTTTTCCTGAGTCTTGGTACCTCTTGTAATATTTATTTACCTTTTGTATGATTCAATAAATTAAGCCTTATGCCTAGGGCAGCTTGGGTTTACTTGCATAATATGCAAACAAAGGAATCCTAATTAATACCAACCCACCAGTGTGCATGGCATTTTCCATCTCCTTGTTAGCATAGACTTTTCCCAATAAAACTGTTTATTTCTGATGTACCCCCTCCAAAAAAATCTCTGGATACATAAATATGAAAAAAACAATGATGCTACTATTTTTCGTTTTTTTCTAAAACACTTAGTTGGTTCTGTGTTTCTTAGCAGTTAGAGAGATTAAACAGAAGTTCAGAGGATGAAAGTTATCTAGGAACATATATGGCTTTAAGCCACCAGATGTACTGCTGATGACCCCTCCTATTCTCATATCTCCACTCTGGGCTTTCTCACTTCTTCTCACCTTTAGACTCTAGTGTTGATGATCCTCTTTGTTCCCTTCCTACTACACTGGATTTCCACCGTCTTGTTTCAGCCATTTCTGTGCCCAGATCCTGGCTTATGTTTCCTCCATTGGTTCCATGGTTTCACACTATTTTTTTTTCCGATTCTAAATTATATCTTGACTCTAATTAGTCTTATCATTATTGTCTTGAAAGAAAACTGAAGCTCTTTTCATGGACATATTGATATAATTTGGATTAATTGTGACATTGCAAAATTATTGGATTGAGTTACTGCAAAATTAATCTAATTTTCTCAGCAAGGCAGCTTAAAAACAAACAAGCAAGCAAACAATCTACCAAACCAAAACATGGCCTCATGCAGCTATTTCAGTCCTACTATTTTCTAAGTTTGATTATCAGAGTGTTAATGGTAGTGGTGGTAAGAAAAACATGAACTAGAAAACTGCTGATTAGATGCCACATAAAGATAGAGCATGCGGTACCAAGACAGAGTGATTCAGGATGAGAAAAATGTGTAGTACACAACACTGTTTCTCTTCATATTTTAAATTCAGAAGGTTTAGAGAGGTAAGCTCCATGAACATAAACTTAATACGGTATTTAGTACTGTGTGGAATGTGGCATTGTGTAGAAAGGGCACCAACTTAGGCCTCAGAACATCCATATTGAATCTACACTCTGTCACACACCGGCTGAGTGACTTTACATAACTCATTCATTTCCGAGATTCAGGAAATTCTCCAAAATTCACATAATAAAAAATAAAACCTGACATAATCTAACTTGCTTCAGTTTAACTGAAGATGATCAGAAAGATAAAGATGAAAACTAATGTGGTGGTATATAGGTACCTTTTTACTACTACTTATGACTTCTGTCACTAGTGTGACCCTTTTTTCCTACTCTCTCTTACCAACTATCCCCCATTATTTCATTCCCATAATAAAAGGGAGTAACTATAAGACATAGAAATATTTTTTATATTGCAAGTAAATATATTAACACAGCTGTCACACTGCTTCTGAAGGCACATGGATATAGCTAAAGCTTGTCTTCAATTCCAGGATATCTTTATAACCTCTCTCTTTTCCTGAAACACTGTTCCTTTTCCTGCTCTACTTAAAAGTTTATGTGTGAAACTAAATTATTTTATTTCCCAAAATAAAACAAATTGGTGGGTGTTATGAGGGAAAAAAAAAGTAGAAGGACAGGCCTCAAAATGATATCATATATAATTTTCATCTGTGGGCCAGATAACATGACAACTAGGGAAATGGTCCAGACAAAAAAGAAAATGAGATTTAGTGAGCACATAGCAATCTAAGTCATATTCCTCCTTTCCCAGTGCAAAGTCTCTGTTTCACTCTTTTCTTCACCCCTTCCCATATTCCCATACTTACTTTTCAAGTCTCATTGAAGTCTACACACTCAAAGTGCACGATCTCCAGGAAAGGAGCAAGTTCCCCTGGAAAATTCTGATGCAGCTCCTTGTGGCCTTCTGACCCTCCAGCATATAGCCAATTTATAGTGGTAGTACTTGTAAGTGAAACAAACAGCAGTAGTGTCCAATCTGCAGGGTTAGCATGGGAGAGAAGTGTCATGTTCTCAGTAAGGCTGAGATCCTGCCAGGTGATTATATAAGTTGTCATAATTCTTCATGCCACTGTGCATGAAGAATTTGCTTTCTGTGGCCTTTGACTACATCTACCCACTGGAAGTTTTCCTCTATTTACTATTTTACTGCTCAAATTTGAGGAGGAGAAAGGAAGGGCTTTGGTATGCACTGAATTATGTCCTTCCACAAATTCATATGTTAAAGTCTAAATCCCCAGGACCTCAGAATGCAAGATAGGGTCTCTGAAAGATAATTAAGTTTAAGTAATGCCATTAGAGTAGCTCTTAATCCAATATGAATGGTGTTATTTTTTTTTAAATAATAAAGTCAGGTGCTAGTTGTTATGAAAACTAGAAGGCCCTTTGCTTGTTTTATATTTTACATATGTCACAGGCTTGGTTCTCCAGTATGTGGTTTTACTGGGAGGTGGTGGAACCTTCAGAAAGTGGGATGTATGCGAAGAAAGGTGATTGGGGGTATGCCCTTGAAGGGGACATTGAGACCCTTGGCTCTTCTTCTACCTCATTCTTCCTGGCCGCCATGATGTGAATGACTTTGATCAGCTATGTGCTCCCCACCAGGCTATACTGCATTGCCACAGGCCCCAAAACAAGGGAGCCAATCAGCCATGGACTGATACCTCTGAAACCATGAGACACAATTGAACAAAAGCTAACTACGACACCCTTTCATCACAGGCCCAGGGGCTTAGGAGAAGAGAATGGTTTGGAAAGTGGGCCCAGAGTACCTTCTACAGGATCTTTGCCCAGGACCACCTCAGTACCCTGCTCTATATTCTGTTGCCCAGTGGTGGCTCAAATGGGTCCAGACATGGCCCAAGCTAATGACTTGGGGTGCTCCAGTGGTAAGCCTTGGTGGTGTTCACATCTACAAGACTGCAGGTGCACTGAATTCCAGGGCTAAGGGAGCATGGGATTCTCCAGCCAGATTTCAAAAGATGTTTCTAATTGCCTTAGATCCCGGGCATAAACTTCTTCCAGGGTAAAGTTGTTACAGAGTCCACACCAGGACAATGCCCACTGGATCCATGGAGTGGGGCTCCTCTTGATATCCAAAAACTGTAAAGAATTGGCAATATGTGACATCAAACTGAGAAAGATCCAGGCACTGGATTCCAACTCATGAGTCAGCCATACAAACTGAGCCCAGAAAAGCCACAGGGGCATCACTGCCCAAGGCCCTGGGAGGCCTCCTCCCCTCCAAGTGTGCCTAGGATGCTGGATCTGCCTTGTTAAGTATCAGACTTTCTCTGGACTGGTTACTCCTTTCTATTTGTCTATCCCTCCATTGCCATTTCCACTACTGTATTTGGGAAGTCATTCTCTTTTGGGGATTTCACAGTCTCACAGCTAGAACAAAGTTGCCTCAGGTGTACTTTGAGTCTCATCCACCGTGTTAGCCAGCTTTTCATCACAGGGAGAAAATAGCCAAGAAAAACAACTTAGGAGAGAAGACTTATTTTGGCTCACAGTTTCAGGGGTTTCAGAACAAGGTCAGCTGGCTCCAAGGCAGAAACATCATGACAGAAGGGAGTGGTAGAAAAAAGCTGCTTACCTAAGGGCTCCAAGGCAGAAGACATAAAGAGAGGAAAAGGCCAGAGACAGGATATGCCCTTGCAGAGCACCGCCCCGTGACCTCCAAATAGGGCCCACCTCCTTCAACATCAGCTTTTTTTGTTTGTTTGTTTTTTGTTTTTTGCGGAACTGGGGATTGAACTCAGGGGCATTCTACCTTCGAGCTATACCCCCAGCCCTATTTTTTATTCTTTATTTTGAAACCGAGTCTCACTAAGTTGCGGAGTGCCTCAGTAGGTAGCTGAGGCTGGCCGCGAACCCGGATCCTCCAGTCTCAGCCTCCCGAATGCTGGGATTACAAGCATGCGCCACCATGCCCGGCTTCAACATCAGCTTTTAATGCCTCAGTGATTGATCCTCTTCACGAAGTCAGAGCCCTCATGACCCAGTTACTTCCCCAAAGCCTCAGAACCTTGCTGCTTTGAGGACCGAGCCTATATCCAAACCATAACACTTGCATTTATTCAGATGGGACCCTGTGAACTTTGGAATTATGAGTTGGCACTAGAATAAGTTAAGACTCTGTCATTGTTGAGATAGAATGGATATATTTCATATGTCAGAAACACTTGAGTTTTGGAGGAGAAGGGAGGAATGTTATGGTCTGAGTATTTCCTCCAAGGCTCATGTTGGAACTGAATCCCCAAAGTCACACATTAGTGGTATTTGGAAATGGGACATTTAGGAAGTAATTAGGATTGGGGGGGGGGGGTCATGAGATTGGGGCCTTATGATTGCATTAGTGACTTTATAGTAGGAGGAAGAGAGATCCCAGTTAGTAAGTTTGCTTTATCTCTCTGTGATTCTCTTCACCAAGTCATGACCCATCAGGAAGGCGCTCATCACACGCCAAACCAACCAGTGATATGCTCTCAGGCTTTCAGAACTATGAGATAAACAAGCCCATTTTTCTTTATCTGGCCTATGATATTTATTTATAGCAAAGGAAAATGGACTAGGACACTTAGCAATTTATTTCTTCTTGTTCTCCCTGCTCACACTTTCTCTGCATCCTCCCCATTCTTCTCTCCTCTTCCCTCCTTTGTTTCTCTCCTTCTCTCTTTCCATTCTTTCTTTTTTATTATGACATATTTTTTGAAGAATTAGCAGAAAAAAATGAGTACCAAAATAGGACAATGAAATTCTCTATCCTTATCCTTTTAGTTCTTTCCTCAAAACTAGGTTTCTCTCATGTCTATCCAGTTTTAGGATCCCACATTCAAACTGCATGTAGATAGCTTTATCCCATGCACTGTCCCATTTTAGGCTCTCTCTCAAAAAAAGAGATTTGCTGATTATGTACCTGTGTGTACATGTATGTGTGCACATATGTATATATATATGTGTGTGTGTGTGTATACATACGTATGTACATATATATATAAACGTGTATGTGTTTCTATCCATCATCTATCTACTCATCTATCATATGTCTAATTTCTTTTGCTGAGTTACACAGCAAAGTCAAAAGTTCACAGGATGCTGTCCTCCATAGGGTGCCCATTTGTGCTTGCTGGTTTATGAACTATCTAAGGATAAGGAAGGATACCCTTCAGTATTTGTTAACATAGAATTAAATAATGCAGCTGTTCAGATATCTCCATGGTTCCAATTGCTTAACAAGTTATTGTTAAATCTGTACAAATAAAGGTACAACAGATTATCCTTTGTTCTGCACACACACACACACACACACACACACACACACACACATTAACACACTTGCTTACATAAACCCTGGCTTAGAAGTGAAGGAAAAGAAAATTTTATATTGCTGATAATTACTCATGGAGCCTCAAAGTCTAAGATTTAATGTTATAAACTTGTCAGCAGGTGCTCTGCTAATGCTGAGTTGAACAATGTTCCACAAAATCTTGCTGTGTCCTTTGGAAAAAAGCCCAAAATAATAAAAGAGAGAAAAATTAACTATTAAGACACCTTGGGCAAATGTTTCTAGAACTGGAATCTTAGCATTTTCTATTTTCTTTTGCTTGACAAAGATTATT
Source organism: Graphiurus murinus (assembly GCA_004027655.1). Taxonomy (NCBI): domain Eukaryota; kingdom Metazoa; phylum Chordata; class Mammalia; order Rodentia; family Gliridae; genus Graphiurus; species Graphiurus murinus. Next base: position 26,242 of record PVLC010018709.1, read on the forward strand.
CTTTGTACAAAACAAAGGACTTATTAAATGACACACGTTTTCTAAAGCTTCCTCATGATTTTCTACTGCTTTAAAAATATGAGTTGAAGCCAGAATATTATACTTAATACAATGATATTATCTATTCTATCCTTTTAAGTAAAATGTATTTAAAATTAAAGTTTGAATTCCATAGCCTGTTATCATCTCAGGAATCTTCTAGTTATTCTCAAATAAGTGACCTTTTTTCTTTTTTTGCTCTTTATGAAAGTTCTTTTCATTAGGAAGCATGTGGCGAGTTTTTTAATTTATTTTAGTTAGGATGCAGAGAAAAGCAATTTTCAAGGAAAATTCATTCTAAAAATATTGCATTTGGGGAACTCTTATTTGTTTACTTTGACAATACTCTAGGATCATTGGCAAAGGGAATACAATCCACTAAAAAGGAGAATTGATTCATTCTAGGGAAGAATTTTTTTAAAGTAACTCCTAACATAATGTCTTTGAAACAGAATTCTTTTACTGAGAATATCATCAAATTAAATGCAAACAAAATGAGAGAAATAGAATTTTGTTGTGGCATAATTATTTTGATGTCCATAAGATAGATACATGGATAAGAATAACAATTTTAAAAAGTGTAAATAACCATCTCATTTTTGGTGTTTTGATACCCCCCTCCCATGTTATGTATTGTGAAATTGTCATTTAAAAATATGGAGATTTTTACTTGGGAGGCTGAGACAAGAGGACAATAGGTCCTCAGCAACTTAATGAGACATTGTTTTAAAACAAAAAGGAAGTATAGTTGGTGGAAGTATAGCTCAGAAGTAGAATGTCCCTGAGTTCAATCCCCAGTGCCACAAAAATAAATAAATATAGATAGATAGATAGATAGATAGATAGATAGATAGATAGATAGATGATAGGTAGATAGATAGATGATAGATAGGTAGGTAGATAGATAGATGATTGATAGAAATTTTAATGCTTTAATGCTTGGCTCAGCACATAAGGACTTCACAACATATAAAACACTCATATAAGGGATGATCTTACTCCTATGACACAGGCATCCTCATCATTTCAGCTGAAGGGTGACTCACCTCTCACTCTGGCAGCACAGTGCTTCATGAGCAGCATATTTAGCTGTGACTTGATGAGCTTGCAGGCACAAGACATAGAACTCTACACAACTCACCAGACCTTTATTATGGCAGATTTGGAATGTCCCCAAAGGCTCAAGTGCTGAAGCCTTCATCCTCAGTGCAGCTGTGTCCAGAGGTGGGGCTTTGTGGAGGTGATTAGATCATGTGGGTAATGGATTAATTGATTGGAGTATTCCTAGATCAACGGATTTTTGGAAGGTGGCAGAAAGTGTTGCAGGTGTGATCTAGTCGAGAGAGTGAGTCCTAAGCAGGGTACTCTTAGAGATTATATTTCATCCTGCCCCCTGACTCTCTCAGCTCGTTTATTGGCTGCCATGAGCTTAGCAGCTTTCCTCCATCACACCTTTCTGCCATGTTCTGCCTCACCCCAGGTCTAAAGCTATGGTGCCAGGCAACCATGGACTGAAACCTCTGAGACCATAAGCCAATCTAAGCCTTTCCTTCTCAAGTGTTTCAAGTTTTCTCATGTATTTTGTCCCAACAATGATGAATGGAGCATGTAGTACTTCTCCCTGAACTTCACTGTGGGTGTGAGGGTGTGAGTTATCTGGTAGGAGAGGTGCATTTAAGAATGACTGTGGTGTGTTCTCAACTTCTCTTATCAATGGGAGGTAAAACTGGGGAAAATGAGTGACAGCTTGGTAGTGATACCATTCAAAGAGTAAGTGGAGAGGAAAAAAAAGTCACGGTTTATATCATAACATATTAGGAACTGAACTCAGAAGAAAATTTTAGTAATTGGGCTTACTTTCCCTAGTTCACTTTCTTCCCAGATTAGCATTTTTGCACTCCTTTTCTTGATAGAAGCAAGACTTTTAGCATCTTTCTGAATATGAAACAAGGGTCTATGATAGAGACAGTACTATTTCTGGATGTATGGACTGGAAAAGGGGAAGAAATAGGAACACATACATAATTATTATTATAAAAGACACATAAAAATTGAAGTATGATAAAGAGATTAGAATAAGAATAGAAGAACATTAAGATCTCTCAGTATTATGCTGGAAATTCCAGAGTAAAAGAGAGACAGGACACAGAAAAAAAATGGTAAGATATGTTATATTTCATCACTAAATAATGAAAAAAATTTTCAGTGGTACAATTAATCTGATTTAATAAATTAGAATCAATTATTGGAGTTTAAACTATTTTTGAGTTAATCTCTGTATATAAAGTACACAGAAATAAAAGTTAATTTGCCTTTAAAAATTCAAGGAATAATTTAAGACTGATCAAACTACAGAAATAAACACTTGTTACTTGATTAATATCATATTTTATATTGACTCTCCCAAGTTTTTTTTATTTTTTTATTTTTTGTACTAGGCGTGGAACCCAGGGGTATTCTACCTCCAAGCTACATCTCTAGCCCTTTTCATATTTTATTTGGAAACAGGGTTTTGCTAAGTTACTGAGGCTAGCCTTGAACTTGCAATCCTCTTGTCTCCGCCTCCCAGGTGTGCACTGCCACATTGGGTCAAAGTGTTTGTTTTTTAGAATTTATTTGTCAGTTTCTTTTAGTTGGTTTGTTGATTCTTGAGAGCATAAAGGTGGTTCTCACTTTTGTATTCTTTCCATTTTATTTTCTTAGTCCATGCCTCCAAAGTCCGGAGTTTTTTTGTTGTTGTTGTTTTGTTTTTGTTGTTGTGGTACTAGAGATGAAATCCAGGGGCATTCTACCTGCAAGCTACATCCCAGCCCTATTTTATTTTGAAACAGAGTCTCAGTAAGTTGGGAAGGGCCTCGTTAAGTTGCTGAGGCTGGCCGCAAACCTATGATCCTTCTGTCTCAGCCTCCCAAGTACTGGGATTACAACCACCATGTTGGTCTATGGAGTAGGTTACTTTAATGATACTCCAATTCTACCAAAGAATCCAGTAAATCAGAAAATACAGATTCTAACAAAGAACACTTCCTTCCTTATTTCTTTTCCTTCTTTTTTCCCTTGCTTATAGATTTGTATGAAAACTAATCATTCTTTAAAATAAATCTTCAATTTTATATTATTATTTGATAAATTCAACAGCAAAACTCCTATTTTCATTGAATGGATAATTAAAAAAGACAATTGAATAACATTCTAACAATGGAACAAAATAGTATTTAGGACTAAAATTATTACCCTCAGGAAGCTTACATTTTAGTTTCAGGATCTAGATAATAAACTCATAATTACATTAACAAAATAATTTCTGATAGTTATTAGTGCAAGGAAGAAAAATAGCAATAACAAAAATAAGCACCGGATGTTTGGGGTGAGTCTCTTTCAGATAAGTTGGGCAGAGACACATTTCTGAGAAAGTCATATTTGAACGGAAATCTGAATCAGGATAAAAAGACATAACACAGGCAAAGTAGAGTTTTGTGGGGAGAGGAAATAACTGAGACAAAAAAAAAATGGAGAGTCTGGTGCTAATCAAGAAAAGGAAAGGAAGTAGAGGTGATAGGTGGAGTCTTGAAGGTGGTGCCTTGCATGAGATGAAAAAATTGAAGTATTGAAGGTTTTTGTTTGTTTGTTTTTTGTTTTTCGGTACTGGAGATTGAACCCAGGAGCATCCTACGTCCAAGCTCCGCCCCCAGTCCTATTTTGTATTCTTTATTTTGAAATAGGGTCCTACTAAGTTGTGGAGGGCCTCAGCTGAGGCTGGCCGTGAACCTAGATCCTCGGGTCTCAGCCTCACAAGTACTGGGATTACAAGCCTGCACAACCACGTCCAGCTGAAATTAAAGTTTTTGTAGAAAATAAACTAGGTAAAATGCTCTTCACGCTTCTAACAAGTCTGAACTTCATTCCAAGTGCATTGGAAGCCATCAACAGGCTTTATAAAGGGAATTATATCATATATCATTAAAATACTCATGCTTATTAAGGGAACAGGTAGAAGGGGGAAAGGATGAAAGCAGAATGACTGGCTATAGGGTATTGCAACAATCCCTGTAAAAGATAACTCCTGTGCACAGCAGCAGTAATGAAAACAAGAACGTTTGATAGGATTGCCAATTATGTGAAAGTGTATAGTATGGTGGCTAAAAACATGACATCTGGAATCTAACCCAATGAGTTCAATCCTAGTTTTAAATAATACTAAAATTTTAAATTGGGAAAAGCATTTAATGTATTTTTGTTCCATCTTGTCCTTATTAAAGGGAAAAATAAAAATTTCTACATGTTTATGAAGAATAATAAAATGCTCCATACTGAGCATTTTTTACACAGTTGGAAGAATAGCAAGGAGCCAGTATATTAGCTACTGGTGCTATGATTTCAAAATTAGTAGACTTACTGGAGGAAAGGAGAAATCAAAGACCATTGGCTTGAGAATTGGGTAAGGACTGAATATAATATACCTTGATAATGTGAAGACAGAGGGTCAGGGTGGCAAGAAAGGGTGGGATGAGCATCATGGGTTCTTTTCTGGTCATATTTGCTTACAATAACTGCTAGATACCCAAATGCTGGTGTTAACTAGGAGAAGATGCAGCAAAGATATTGACAAAGACATTTACTATGGGGAGAAATGTAAAATTTATATTCATTCTAAAGGTAAAATAAGGACAATTAAAAGATGTTTTATCTAATATGTGACAGCTTGGTAATGATTCCTTGGACTGTGGGGATAAAAGCTATTGCTTTTAAACTTTTAGGAGCATTGTGGTAAAAATGCTTGAGAAGGATGATACTTTTCTAAGATAAACTATTTTCTATTTCTTATGGCAAAGGTCAGCTATGACCTTGAGTTCTATATTCTTGGCCTCACAAGGTCATCTATATCACAAGAATGAAAAGGTTTCTCAAAAATAGAGATGAAAATGGCACTGCATTTTTTGTACTCTTTCTCTCATCAGCTGTTGCTATTTCATCTCTTCTAATATTAACTTCTAGGTATTGTATAGAGTAAACAAGCACTTTCTGTTTTTAAAATATTCAAAATGTTAAATAAAAGACCTTTTTATGTTTCTAAAATAAATGAATCAATTTTAACTTAATTTGATAATTTAATAAGTCAAAAAGAAAAGTGTATTGTCTCAAGATGTTATATGTACTATTCTATTTCTACTGTGTTGAGGTTCCAGAGTTTTCTATTAAAATGATTATGATCTTTATTAAAATACAACAATTCTCACAGATCAATTTTTAGTACTTATTATATGCTAACATTAATAACGAATTCCAAGTAACACTCAGATGATTAATATGTATCCAGAATCAGGTATAATAGCCCTGAAAAAAATGGAAATT
>PVLC010018710.1:0-31091 GCA_004027655.1 Graphiurus murinus
AATATAGCACTGGGCAAAGTGAAATGAAAGAATAATCCCAAAGAACTTCTATAGAAGATAATCAGGAAGGAGTCTTATTTACACAAAAAATAATTTTTGCTGTTGTTGTTTGTTTGTGCTACTAGGGATTGAACCACCTAATAGCATTCTACCTTCAAGCTATACCTCCAGCCCTTTCTTATTCTTTGTTTTAAAACAGGTTCCTGCTAAATTCTCAAAGCTGTCCTCAAACCTGTGATCCTCCTGGCTCTACCTTCCAAGTACTGGGATTACAGGGGTGCAACACTACACCTTGCTGAATAATAGTTTTAAATAAATCAGGCGTGGTAGTGCATGGCTTTAATCCCAGTACTTGGGGAGGCTGAGATAGGATGATAGCAGGTTTGAGGCCAGCCTTAGCAACTTAGTGAGACCCTGTCTCAAAATAAAAAAAATTAAAATAAAAAGGGCTTGGGGTTAGCTTGGAGGTAGAATGCTCCTGAGTTCAATTGTGTGTATCAAAATAACTAAATATAGCTTTTAATAGTTATGAAATCATTGTTTGTGTTGCTGGTTTTGTAGGGGTCCGTCTCATGAAAGTAAGAAGGGTAAGTTCATAGGAAATTAGAAAAAAAGAGAGATCTTTTAGGAAAATACACATTTTACATTTAAATAATAACACAGGAAATAATTGTACTGTTTTTAGGGGGCAGCAATTGGTAGAAGAATTGGAAAATATAATTAGGATTTTATATTTGACATATAAGAAGTATAAATATAAAGCTGAGGTAGATGAAGGATTTTAGATTTTATGGAAATACAACATATTTACATGTGACTCAATGGAAAAAAAAAATGGTTGTGTTGTGGTAGTGTACTAGTATCTCCCTTAGAGAAAAAGGATATTGGTGATTGTTTTTCCCTTTCCTTTCCTTCCCCTCTCCCTTTCCTTTCCTTCCTTCCTTCCTTCCTTCCTTCCTTCCTTCCTTCCTTCCTTCCTTCTTTCTTTCTTTCTCCCTTTTTTGTGTGTGGTACTGATGATTGAACCCAGGGGCATTCTACCTCTGAATGACACCACTAGCCCTATTTATTTATTTATTTATTTATTTATTTATTTATTTATTTATTTATTTATTTTGCGGTACTGGGGATTGAACACAGGGGCATTCTACCTCCGAGCTACACCCCCAGCCCTAGTTTTTATTCTTTATTTTGAAACCGGGTCTCACTAAGTTGCGGAGTGCCTCACTAGGTAGCTGAGGCTGGCCACGAACCCAGATCCTCCAGTCTCAGCCTCCTGCATGCTGGGATTACAAGCGTGCGCCACCACGCCTGGCTCCCCTTTTTATTTTTTATTTTTTATTATTTTTTATATTGAAAAAGGGTCTCACTAAGTTGCTGTTGCTGGCTTTGAACCTCTTGTCTTGGCCTCCCCACTACTGGGATTATGGGTGTACACCATGTCTTGCAGTAATTTTTTTCTAATAGAGATTATAAAACTAGATTACTGGAAAATAGTGATGGGCTATAATACAGGGATGTAAGGAGTGTTCAATATTTCTAAACCAAATGTTTATAGAGCTTTTCTTTGCCTTGATGAGCACTAAAAAGGTAGAGAAACAGTAAACTAGTGCTCTTCTGGAATTCTTTCATGCTAATAAAGAAGAACTGGTTCATGAATTGAAAGTGATAGGAATAGTGGAATACATTGACCATGCTTTTCTGAATGTATAATATGAAAAGACAAGATTGAAAGACATGTAAACTAACCACTGGATTCTTCCTTTGTGATTCTCTAGTAATAGGAACACAATTACATTGAACTGCGTTGTTTGTTGATTTTCCATCCCTTCAGATAGTCTTTGAACTTCTCAAAATCAGCGGTAATATTATATTTATTTTCATATTTTTAATGCCTACCATACTATTTCTTATTGAGAAATTTAGTAAAGTTAGTCCTCATTATTCACATATTCTGTTTTAGAGAATCTATCTAGTTTCTAAAATTTCTTTTCAACTCCAACATCACTACTCACAGTTCCATTGTGGTAATTGGAAGACAAACATGTTAACAAAGAGGCAGGAACGGTGAGACAGACAGCATGTCCTTTTCCAACCAAGATTAGTCTTCTTTCAGTTTTTTTTTTTTTTTTTTTTTTCAGTACTGGGGATTGAACTCATTCTACCTCCGAGCTATACCCCCAGCCCTATTTTTTATTCTTTATTTTGAAATAGGGCTCTCTAAGTTGCAGAGTGCCTCACTAGGTAGCAGAGGCTGGCTGCAAACCAGGATCCTCTGGTCTCAGCCTCCCAAATGCTGGGATTACAAGCGTGTGCCACCACGCCCGGCTTCTTTCAGTTTTTATACCATAGAAAAGTTTCATTATCTTTTTCAGCTAATGGTTTTTGTAACTTTGTGCTTTTCATTGTTGACATTGCTATTTAACATGGCCCAGGTAGAGTGCTGAAGGCTGTGATACCCCTTACAGAGAAAATGCATGTGTTACATATGCTTTGTTCAGAAATGAGTTACAGTGCTGTTGGCTGAGAGTTTAATTTAATGAATGAACAATATATGTTCAATACCTTTAAACCGAAATAAAACACATTTACACATTGACTAGTTGATAATATTGTAGCTGAGACTTGCTTTACTATAACCCTGTATTTTCCTTGGGAACAATGATTCAGGATTTGTTAATCCAGTGTCTCCTTTAACTTTATGGAACATAATTGGCAGGACTCCAATATGGTTGAAACACTCCTACATATGATTTATCTTGAATCAATGGTATTTCAAAGATGTATCTGTTATTCAAAAAGAATAGACTAGCTTTTCTTTACAAATGCAATTTTATGCCTATTCAAAATATGTAGTTACCCTGCAGTTAAATAAATTCAGATATTTAGGTATTTAAAAGTTAAAGTTTCTGAGTTAAATTTGTAGTTCTATAGTTGCATTTCAAATGACATATTATTATTGTACACAATTCTCTCACCTCGTGAATTTTGCCCCTATCTGTATAAATAATTGCCTCACAAGGCTGTTACAAAGACCTATGTAGCATGTGTGGATGAAAATATTTTCTAAACACTAAAATGCAAAACAAATAATTTAGCCTTTGATTATATCAACTTTATCTATCACGGTAAATTCAATAAATACTACTTTAAACATTTCACTCGCCCATTAATCAGTATTGACAAAGAGACTACCAATTATTTGGAAATCATCATATGTGGGTCTATGAGCCTGCAGAATATAATAAGCATAAGGCTTTGCCACCCCAAAGACCTGTAGTTTATGTGACTCCATTGTCATTCACAAATAATTTTTTAAATAGTCTTATAAGGTGTTGGTAAACACACAAAAAGAAGCAATTGCTGATAGGGCAATTAGAAGGATGAAAACTTTTAATGCTAAAATTAAAATAAAACTTCTTTCAAAAGACCCACAAGTGCTATGTGAATGCATGTTTCTATAACACTAAATCTCAATATGATATATGGTTACAGTACACCAATAAAAGTGTACTAACTAGGATTACATGCCTGTAATCCTAGTTTTGGGAGGCTGAGACAGGAGGATCATGGGTGTTAGGCCACCCTCAGCAATTTAGTCAGACCCTGTTCTAAAATAAAAAATACTGAGGGTTGTAACTCGGAGGTAGAATACTCCCAAGTTCAATAGCCAGTGCCACCAGAAGAAGTATGTTAAAATATGAATAAATAAGTAAACAAAAACTGAAACAGCAACAATAGCAACCACAATAACAAAAAAATGTGGGGCATGGGTCCCTTGTAGCCATTATAATTATGTTCTATAAAATCACATAGGATTGGAGAAAATGAAGAGATTTAGATTTTTGGCATTTTATTTTTTAATTTTAAAAATTATTTAAAATATACAAAGCAAATATTCCCAAGAAAGATTTTTTTTTGTAACAATAATTTTTCCTAGATAGAAAGCACAATATATTTTGATGTTAAGTTTATTCCACAATACAGTTTTGGAATTCACATATGAAATTTTTTCCTACGAAAAATTGTGGCTTCTTTTAGTCTTCGTATGTGTCTTAATTATGTTTTCTAGTTGTGACATGATCTCTATTTATACTAATTACCAACTTCTGTAATTACACAAATCATGCCTATACACACTAATTTACTTAAGATTATATTTAAATAAAATTTTATCTTTTTCCTGTCTGCATCAGGGGAGGATGAGGTGCTAAGACTTAGAAAGTTTAGAATAAAAAGCAGACATGATGGCATGTACAGTGAGATGGGCTGACAGTGAGTGAGGTGGGGATTTTTTTTAGCTTGGGCTGAGTAGCAATTCTTGTCTTCACAACAATTTCTTATCACTACCTGTGTGAACCACGAAACTGACAAAACTTGAGGTTCCTAAGAAGGAATTACACTCCTAAAAGATGTAGCAATGTAGCTCAGATATTATTTCTTTGTAATCAGAATATGTGTGCCTGTTAGACTATTTCTCAAATATGACATTTTAATAGTATTAATCTTATCAACAAATCAAGAAATATTGGCTATAGGAGGCCCTTGAAAAACACTAAGGTTTTTGTGTAATAGTGAGAAGAAAGGAAAGAATATATTAAACCCCAATTCCATATTTGACATTCAATATTCCATTTAATGGTCATGACAATTCTATGAGATAAAAGAGAAGCATCTTTTTTTTTTTTTTTTTTGCGGTACTGGGGATTGAACTCAGGGGCATTCTACCTCCGAGCTACACCCCCAGCCCTATTTTTTATTCTTTATTTTGAAACAGGGTCTCACTAAGTTGCGGACTGCCTCACTGACTAGCTGAGGCTGACCGCGAACCAGGATTCTCTGGTCTTAGCCTCCCAAATGCTGGGATTACAAGTGTGCGCCACCACGCCTGGCTTGAGAAGCAAGTTTTCATTAATAGCTTTTTAGTAATAGGTGGTAAAGTGAATACAAGTGTTTCGATTTGAATACCTGCTCCCTTTCTCTCTGATGTTACAACAATTGCACCTATAAAAATTGATTAGAATTCCCTTGAGCCATAAATACACAAGCCTCCCTCACAGACACAGCACACCTATAAAACATATCTAAAGGGTAAGTCCCCTTCCTCTGTGATGAGCTGAACAGTGCAACTCTGTTAGGTTTTCTTCTGATTCTGGACTCCGTTTGTGTGGTCCTGTAGTTACCCCTGTGAGCCACCAGGGTCGCTGTCTCTTAGTGTTCCTGTCATTCTTTTCATAGCTTGTGTCCATCTGGTTTGTTCCAAAGAGAAGGCCAACAAGTAGTCCTCTTGATAAACTGTTCTCAACCTTGGTGTTGGAGGCAAAACTTGTCAATTTATACAACTACTCCCAAATACTAAAATTTATTCTGAAGCCGAATAGTATTCAACAGCTTGCTTTGCATGGTAGCTGACATCAGAAAGACAGTGGTTTTAAAGGAACTAATATTGGAAACTAGTCAGTGAACAGTAGGATATGGAGATTTGTGGAATAGTGGTTAAGTGCCTAAATGGGGATAAAAATTCATCTTATACATAAATCTTATACTTTTTCATAGAGCTTATACATATATTTTAAGAATCATTGTAAATTTCCCTTCTCCCAATAAACCTCTCTTAACTTCAGTTTTGTTAGCTATTCTTCTGAAATGCTTTCATAGTATTTTTGCTTAAGTCAAACTATTCATTGTACAGTTATCATTTTAAGGAAAGAGACTATCATTTTTAAATTTTGTATCTGCAGTACCAAATGACCATTTAAAAAAAAATTGTTTACTTAATATATGTGTTCCTGAAACTAAAATGATTCTTAGAATGTCAACAGCCAATCTGGCTGTTTAGCTTCCACTTAGGTTGTACATGTATTTTATAATTTGTGGGGTTGGTTTTTGGCTGTTCATTTGTAAAGATACATGATATAGTGATGTTATTGTCATGGTTCTTGTAAATAATCTGAGACTGGTGAAGTAGGGTAATTCTTATATCTATCGGTCAGGGAAACAGTAGAGAGATTCTTTGTTTAATTGTAAATCTGTTCTTTGTTTAAAACAATCCTCGAACATTGAATTTAAGTTGGTAATTCTGGGGTTTGTCCTCATATTTCAAGCTTTATGTTTACCTAATAAAATCATTAGGTACTTTTAATGTTTATTGGAGCAAAATTAAAGATGAAAATGTATTTCTAAAGACAATAAACTTAGTGATAAAAACACAGAAAAAAAAAAAAAAAGAGTATACCAGACAGGTTTCTCTGCATAGATTTCATATGACCATAGGTCAAAATCTGACTCAGGAACTCTTCATATTAATACTATATCATAAGATAAGCAAACTAGGCATTTTAATGAATTGGATAAAGTTATCTGATATAGGCAGAAGGAAATTCAAAATAACATAGGAAAGTAATATAATGTGCAGGTACTAGCATATGATACTCCCTAAACTGCAGCTACTGGAGGTTTTTCTCCTTGCCAAAGCAGGAAGGTTAGTTCCAAAGAAGGAAGGTTAGCAGATGACACCAACATAAGTAATCAATTATAATCAATTATAGGGTGCCTAAGACCTTAACTCCAAGAAAACCAAGAGGATTCTATTCATTTTTCAAATAGAGTAGTGATAAGTATTTTCTTTTTTCATTATGCATCTTTTTTTTCAGTTCTATCAAGTATTTTTATTTTATTTTTCAGAACTGGAGAGTGAACTCAGGGGCATTCTACCTCTGAGCTACACCTGCGGCCCTATTTTTTTTTATTTATTTTTTTATTCTTACTCTGAAACAGGGTCTCACTAAGTTGCAGAGGGCTTCACTAAGTAACTAACGCTGGCTGTGAACCTGCAATCCTCCTGGCCTAGCCTCCTAAGTACTGGGATTACAAGTGTGCACAACCATGCCCCACCTTCTACCAAGAATTTCTAAATGCCTAATCTCTTTTCTTTCATGTAGTAATTCTGTGACATGAAGTATCATACCGTTGCCATCTCTTTATGGAAGCCAAAATCAAGCAATTCAATATAACAGAAATCTCAAATATAACCTGATTATACAACCCCAAGTATAAACTATTTGAAAGAATTCAACAATATAAAACATTGTAAATAATATAAAATATAAAAGAGAGGCACAAAATTCAAGAAATAGAACTAACATCTGAGGAAATAGACTTAAAATAGTAAAGAGAACAATATCTCAGATTGTAATTATTATTAATTTTCAGTAGCAGTGATTGAAATTGAAATTGCATTATGAAGAAACAATACTCATAAAGCCAGGGGTGGTGGCACATGTTTGTAATCCCAGTACTTGGGAGGCTGAGACAGGAGGATCGCAGGTTCAGAGCCAGCCTCAGCTACTTACTGAGGCCCTCTGCAACTTAGCGAGACCCTATTTCAAAGTAAAGAATAAAAAAATAGGAATGAAGGTGTATTCAGAGGTAAAATGACCCTGAGTTCAATCCCCAGTACCATAAAAAAGAAACAATATGCACAGTTTATGCTTAATATCATAATTGACTGCAGTAATGAGCTAAATTGTCAAACAGAAAATATCTAAGAAAATACAAAAAGAAAAACAACCTTTATTTAAAGGAGTAAAAAGAAATCCTAATATAGATTTTTCAAATATGTTACAGAGGTATAAAAATATGAAATGATGGTTCAAATGATATTTTTAAAAAAATAGAATGAAATTACAAAATCCAAAAGCTTTACTAAGTGTAGAATGTCAGGAATTTTAAGCACATACATGTAAGTGCCATATTTTGAAAACATTTCTGAACCCTCAAAATTAAAAAATGAATCACTTTAAGAGGTAAGATGTATCAGAAGAGTTCAATGACATTTCTAAAAGACTTCTTATATACAGAATTTACTTGATGTTTGTAGAAATAGATCTTCAGAATGTTACAATTGATCTTAAACCTAAAATCCTATACAAACCAAAGTGTCATTTAAGGGAGAGAACATTCAACTCATACTTTATTGAAAAAAAAAAACCATATGATTCTGTAAGAATATAAAATAAGATGCTAAAAAGAGAACTAATTGAGTAAAAAGAAATAACTTACAATAAATATAAATAAGTGTAGTCCACTATATAGGTAAATATATATGTAAGCATATATATTTAAGTATATATTTATAACTACATAGAATTACATATACTTAAGTACATAAATACACACATATTTATATGAATTTACATGTTATATATTTACATGTATATATGTACACACACACACCCCTATAATTTAATCACAGAATTGTTTACTAGATTAAACATAAGGCTGAGGAACAGAAAGAGACAGTGAAAAGATCAAATTATTTCTGTTTTCACTAATATAGTTTTACTAGAAACTTAAAACTCCAGAAGAACACAGTAAAACTTATTTATAAATCCCATTCAGATCAATGATGCAATTCACATCAAGACATCAACTTTTCTTTCCTTCTTCTGTTTTATTTTATTTATTTGTTTGTTTATTTATTTATTGTGTGTGTGTGTGTGTGTGTGTGTGTGTGTGTGTGTGTGTGTGTGTGTGTGTGTGTATGGGACTGGGGATGGAACCCTGGGGCATTCTGAGCTACATTCCCAGTCCTTTTTTTGAAACAATGTCTAAATTACCACATGGGCTGGTCTTGAACCTGTAATTCTCCTATCATAGCCTCCCAACTACTGGGATTACAGGCATGGTTAAATTTGTTAAATAAAGAAAAGTTATATTGTCATTCTTCTCCTCAAACTTATCTATCCCTACTAGAGCTTCTAGCTCTCAACTCTTAAAATACATTGGTGTCATTTTGTTGGATGTTTGTTAAATCTTCATGTCACCCAGGGTCAGTATCAACCAAGGATCAAAATCTATGGTAATTGTTAACACAGAGACCAAGAACTGTTAATTTAAAAGAAGATGAAATGGCTATTTGGAATAATTCTTGCTGTTTCTTTTATTCTAAATTTATGCACATTTCCCAAAGCAATTCTGGGACTACTAACAGAGGAATGGCATTTTCTTCCTAGTCAACAACTGGCCTTCTCCCACAAGTGGTAAAATATTAAAGAATTTAAATATACACATTGATAATTCATTAAGCTGACCTCTAGAAAAAGGTGAATTTCTGAAGTTTAGTCTGCTTTCTTGTACTTCTGTGCACAGGCTTGACCATGATTTATTTGTACAACGATGAGTTCTACTTTCCAATCTTCCTGTCGCCAATTTTACTCTCTCTGATCAGTTTTTTCTGATGCTCTCTCTGGAGTCTCATTTCAGTTGCTCATAAAAAATATATTAGTTATCAGCCTAACAGACTCCCTGCTCCTGTTGCTGTGCCTATCTGGATTCAGACTGTTCTAACAGGCATCACTGGCTCTGCTTGCTAGAGTTTACTGAGGTCCGAGATTATTATTCAAGGTAGCTTCTCTGGGCCCCAGTGATCCTCTGGCCTTGTGTTAATGGATTTTTCTCCTAAAGATGCAAATAACGGCTGCCTAAATTCCTGTTTTAATTGTCTCAAAATGAGGCAATCTGGCATCCTTGCAGACCCATAAATAATCTTCTGAAACTGCTTACAAAAATGCTCTATCAAGATGGCTTTTCAGGGCTCGCTGGTGAAAAATATTCAGTGCCAAGTGGCCTCTATAAAACATCACATCTGTGGGGGGACTTGCAGAAGGAGGTTACTCCTCACTCTTTCCCTTACTTTAAGGTACAAAGCCCACCTTCTTTGCATAACATTATTCTACCTGTGGTGTTAAGACTCAGCTATACTATCCAAAGGATCTTCTCCAGGATAAATTTGGGGTAACCTGGCACAATGAAAATAGGGATGCACTTCTGCTGAAATTCCATCAACCTTGCTTATATCTCTTTCTGTTTTCTAAAAAATTGGGAAACATTATATATTTATTATACATACATTTAGGAGGCCAGGCTATCTATAATTTGTGGCACAACAATAGAGAGAAGGAAATTGGAGAGAAGAGAGAGTGTAGAGACCAACAGAAGAGGCCCCACACCCCTCTGGATAAGAGATAATAATGCCATATCAAAGGGAGATATGCAACTTTGGAGAAATCTCCACTAGAAAGTATAAGGCTGAACAATTCCCAAACCTCACACACAGTTGGAAGTAGTTTATAATACCATCAGCAGTAGCTGAAAACTACTGATAAAGAAGGTATGATATATGATTGTCAGAAAATACCACCTTAACAGTGCAGCCCTAGGTTTAAAGCTGCTCTACACTTAACATTGCTTAAAAGCAGACCTCAAAGGTGTCAAACAAGCTTGATGTGATGGTGCATGTCTGTAATCTCAGTACTTGGGGGGCTGAGACAGGAGGGAGAATTGCAGGTTCGAGGCTAGCCTCAGCAGCTTGGAGGGGGGCCCTTAGCAACTTAGTGAGGCCTTCCTTCACAAAAAGTTAAAAAATAATAAATAATAAATCAAACAGATTCTAAATAATTTAACTACATTCTAGAAAAAGTTCTTTTTTTTTTCTTTTTTAAGTACTGTGGATTGAACCTAGGGGCAATCTACCTTAGAGCTACACCCCCAGTCCTGTTTTTTTTTTTTTTTTTTAGTCTTTATATTGAAACAGGGTCTCACTAGTCTCACTAAGTTGTGGAGGTCCTCACTAAATAGTTGGGAGTGTCCGAGAACCCTGATCCTTCAGTCTCAGTCTCCTAAATACTGGGATTACAAGCATGTGCCACCATGCCCGGCTGAACCTACCTAGTTAAATACCCAAAATGCTGCATCTAAATTAGCATATATGGTAAATAGCAGAAAAATATGATATTCATAATGATAAAAAAGTCAATGTAAACAGGCACGAAAAAAATTACTTAGCTAGGTGGCACACACCTGTAATTCCAGTACTTGAGAGACTGAGACAGGAGGATCTACAGGTTTGAGGTCAGTTTCAGCAACCTAGTGAGACCCTGTTTCAAAATAAAAAACAGAGAGGGCTGTGAGTATACCTCAAAGGTTAAATGCCCATAGGTTCAATCCCCAGTACCACAAAACAAGAAGAACAACAACAGCAACAAATTATATAAAAAATATAATGTTTGAAGAATTAGTTTTAACCAAAATTTCATTTAACAATAGAAGTCGGGAGATAAATGTGTCCTATTGTTCAGAAAGGTGGACAGAAATACAAACCTGTTAAAAAGAAGTGAATGATACAAAAGACACAAATGGAAAATCCAAAAACATTTCAGTATTAGAAGGGGAAAAGAGGGTGCGATTAATGGCGATAATACAATGTAGAAGAAATAAGTAGAATTGGGGATATAGCATTAGAAACTACTCAAAATAAAGTACAAAGAGAAGAAAGAAACAAAATCAAGCAAGGGAATAAAGACAAGGGCATCAATGACCTGGAAAAAAAAAACAAAAAACAACAAAACAATGGGCTATAGTAGAGAAAAAGAAATATAGGAAAGATACGTGTTAGAATAAAAATAGCTGAAATCTTTAAAATTTGATGATATCTATAAACTTAGCAATCTTAGAATCAAAGAACCCCAAACAGAATATGGTGTTCATAGAATTAGAAAATATATACATTATTTTGAAAAACTCCTTTTGTTCATCTACTATCTTCTTCTCATAATTTTAAGGGGTAGAAGGAGGATGCTCTATTTGGATTATCTGAAAAGGCAAAAAGGATATAAATAAAATTTTCTTTCATTTAAATTATTGTGTAGAATTCATAAACCTCCATAAAATATTGTAACGAAACAGGACAAAGTTTGTAAGAAAAGGATAAAGGTGAGAAATTACTTGGTTACTTACCTTCCCCAGTCCTTCCTGGTCACTATCAATCAAATCAATACCATTCACTCCCTTTTCCATCTAGGTTAGTGAACCCCTTAAGGATAAGGCCTGTGTCTTAAATAATGTTTTTACTCATAGTGTCTGGATCATTAAAAGGCAAAATTTGAATCCAACATCTCTATATAATAAAGACTTTTTAATCAAAGAGTAAAACCAACCAACAAAAAACATATATATATACCAAGACATGTAAAAAATAAGCTATTAATAAAAAGAAAAATCTAAAAGTATCCTGAGAAAAATTAATTAAAAAAAAAAACAAATTAAAGTGACATCAGTCTTATTGTCGTAACATATGCACTCCAGAAGAAAATGGGAAAGAAATATTTAATGTACTGAAATAATGGCCAACCTATGAGCCCAACAAAAAGTCATTTTAAAAATAAAGGAAAATAGATTTTCACACAAGTAGAAGGTGTATTAGTCAGCTTTCTCACAACTATAATCCAAAAAATCTGACCATGTACTTTAGAAAAAGGAAGATTTATTTGCTCACAATTTTCCTTGGAGATACTGGGTTTCAGTCCATGTGGTGCAGAACTTCGGATCTCAGGGCATGGTGGTGGTGGGAAGCCTAGAGAGGGAGAGCGCAGGGCTTTGCACTCACATCACAGAGTCCAGAAGCAAAAGGAGAGTGAGGGGGGATGAACCATACAATCCCCAAGGCCACAACTCAGGGGCCCACCAGTTCCAGCCACACCTTACCAGCTTAGACCACCACCCAGATAAATCTATACAATGGATTTATCCAATGCTGAGATTACAACTCTCCTGACTTAACACACCAACCCTGAATATTAATAAACGAGTTCTTGAGGGGGCATTTTATATCCAGCTAAACAGAAGATGAGTGAATGCATCACCAAGCAGACTTGCATTACAAAATAATTTCAGGAGATTTTCTGGCAGAAGAACATTTGGAGCATCAGAAATGGTAAATATGTGATTATCTGCAAAAGACATTTTGTATTATTAATTTTTTAAAAGCGTGGTGGCGCACACTTTTAATCCCAGCATTTGGGAGGCTGAGACCAGAGGGTCCGGGTTCACAGCCAGCCTCAGCTATCTAGTGAGGCACTCTGCAACTTAGTGAGACTCGGTTTCAAAATAAAGAATAAAAAATAGGGCTGGGGGTATAGCTCGGAGGTAGAATGGTCCTGAGTTCAATCCCCAGTACCGAAAAAAAAAAAAAAGGCAATTTTCTGTTTATAGCAAAAATAATAACAGCATATTGTAGTGTTTATAATATAATATATGCAGAAATAAAATAAAAGCAGTGCAAGAGATGGAAGGAGAGAAATAGTAGTGTAGTAAATTGCTTAGAATATTTGTGAGAAGGAACAGTTTTATTTCACTGTCAGCTGTGCTAAAGGAGCACACATATTGTAAACTCTATATCACTTACCAAAAATCATAAAACAATCTGGATGAGGTGATGTACACTTGTTATCCAGTACTGAGGAGGCTGAGACAGGAGGATTGAACCACAGGTTTGAGGACAATTAACAATAATTTAGCAAG
This sequence comes from Graphiurus murinus, assembly GCA_004027655.1. Lineage (NCBI taxonomy): Eukaryota > Metazoa > Chordata > Mammalia > Rodentia > Gliridae > Graphiurus > Graphiurus murinus. The sequence goes on from PVLC010018710.1 coordinate 13,360, forward strand.
ATGCTGTTTCAAATTAAAAAAGACTGGGGGTGTAGCTCAGAGGTAGAATACCCTGGGTTCAATTTGTAGTCAATAAGGCCAAAGTGAAGAGAAAATGGAAACCTAAAGACTCAAATATTGAAAAGAAGACTGGAGAAAAGACTAAAAAGAGCTAGAATAAATAGAAAACAAAAAAATTAATAGATATAAAACAAGCTGGATCAATAATTGCTTTAAATGCTGTTAATGCATTACTCACTAGAACTATAATTCAAGTTATGTATACTATTTTTTTCTAGTATTCACATTAGAAAATAAAAAGCAAAATTAATTTAATAAGATGTTTCATATAACCTAATAGATACAAAATGTTATAATTTAAACAAGTAATCAATATAAAAAATTCTTGAATATTTTTTCATTTTTTTGTTAATGCTAAATCTTAAAAAGCCAGCTTATATGTTATATTTACAACAGATTTTATTATCAAAATGTTCACTAGCCAAAGAAGGCTGCTGGAATGATGCAATCTGCACCATAATTGTGCTTAAAAATTACAAGACTTCATACACTTGACAAAGCTTACGGAACTTTCTACTTACAATTGTTGAGTCTTGCCGTACTGCATTGGATCCAGAAATGTAGACACCATTTGAATTATAATATAGAATATTTCATACTTGAGAGTTCCCTTGTATTTCTTCTCAGTCTATCATAACACCATGCAGAAATAATAGCTATTTTAACTTCTACAACTGTGTATTAGTTTTCCTTGGACTTGTCCTTCATATATGTGAAATTATACATTATTCTTTGTGTCTACCTTGTTTTCATCTGACATGATATTATGGAAATTAATTTGTGTTTTATCAATATATCATTCTATATTTTGTTATTGCTGAGCTGTATTTCATTGTATGAATAAAACATAGGTAATCATTTTTCTATTGATGGATGCTTAGGATAATTGCATTTTTAATTTTAAATGTTATGAATAAAGTCCCTATGAGCATTCTTGTTCACATTTATTTGTAGACAGAGAAAAATATTTATCTTAATGCACACTCTGCAATTGCTGTGACGTCGTGTAGGCAATGCTTACAATTATTAGGAAATGTCAAATAACTTTTGAAAATGGTAGCATCATTTTCTTTTTTTTTTTTTTTTTTTTTTGCAGTACTGGGGATTGAACTCAGGGGCATTCTACCTCCGAGCTACACCTCCAGCCCTATTTTTTATTCTTTATTTTGAAAATGGGTCTTGCTAAGTTGTGGAGTGCCTCACTAGGTAGCTGAGGCTGGCCGCGAACCCGGATCCTCCGGTCTCAGCCTCCCGAATGCTGGGATTACAAGTGTGTGCCACCACGCCCGGCAGTAGCATCATTTTCTACTCTCACTAGTAACAATATAATTACATTTGCTTCATAACTTTGCAAATACTTAACATGGTTTTAAAATATTTCTTAGTAATTCCAATAAGAATGTATTGTTATCACATTGTGATTTTAATCTGCATTTGCTTCATAAATGATGATATTAAGCACCTTTTCATATTCTTATTAACCATTTTGTTTGGTTTTTTTATTGTAATCTTCTTCCCATAGAATTTTTTGGCACATTTTAATTTTGAGACTCCTGCTTCTATCATTGATTTGTAGAAATTATTTGTTCTTTCAGTAATCACTGAAATATCTTTATCTGATTACTTATTTTTATGGGAAAACTTCCTAATGTTATCCTCCACATTATTTTTCTGATTACTTAGTGGTTTGTTTTCTCCTTTTTTAATGTTAATGCATATATTAATTCTTCTTTTTTATTTTTTATTTTTTGGTACTTGAGAATGAACCCAGGTGTACTCTATCTCTAAGCACACCTCTAGCTATTTTTATTTTATTTTTTAATTTTGGAACAAGGTTCCACTAATTTGTTGAGGGTCTCCCTAAATTGCTGAGGCTGTCCTGAAGCCTGCAATTCTCCTGTCTCGGCCTCCGAAGTACTAGGATTATGGGCATTCACAACAATGTTTGGCTTCCTTTATTTTGTTTTAATAGTTTTGGTTTGCCTAGCTAACCAAATATGACTTTTCCTTAGTAATATTTTATTCTATTTTAAGTTATTTCGTTTATCCATTTTCTTAGGCATTTTATAAAGAAACATTATTGTATATATTTAAAATTCACAACATGTTATGAGATACATATAGATAGTAAAATGGTTACTATAGTGAAGGAAATTTACATATTCATCATCTCACAGTTACCCTTATTTTTACATTTTTGTGGCAAGAACAGCTAAAACTTATTCATTTAGCATGAATCCCACATACAGTACAATTATACTACCTATAGTCCTCATGTTATACATTATATTTTTAGACTTGTTCATCCCACACATCTCTACTTTATATCCTCTGATACACGCCTTTCATCCCCCACCCACCCACTGCTGGTAACCACTGTTTTGATTTCTTTATATATATATATTTGATTTTCATTATTTTTAAGATTTTACATGTAAGTGAAATCATGGAATCATTTTCTTTCTGTGCCCGGCTTGTTTCTTTTAACATAAGGTCCTCTAGATCTGCCCATACTGTGGCAAATGGAAAAATATCATTCTTTTTCAGGGTAGAAGAATATTCCATCAAACGAATGCACCACCATTTCTTGATTTATTTGTCTGTCATTACACATTTAGATTGTTTCTAAAATTTGTCAGTTGTAAATGATGATTCAATAAACATGGAAGTGGAGATATCCTTATCAAGTAATGATTTCATGCCACTTTTATTCTATGCCAAGAAGAGGAATTGTTAGGTCATATGATAGTTCTATTTGTAATTTCTTTAGAAAATTCTGTACTATTTTTCATAATGGCTGTACCAATCCACATTCTCATTGATGGTACACAGGAGTTTCCTTTTCTCCTCAACTTAACCAATATTTGCTATTTTTTAAATTTTGGTAATAGTCATCCTAATTGGTGTGAGATAGTATCTTATAGTGGGTTTGCTTTACAGTTAATCTATTAATTAACTATTAATAATGTTGAATACCATATAAACATGTTGGTCATTTCTAGGTATTTGGAGAAATGTCTGTTCAGAACTTTAGGCCATTTTTAATCAACTTATTTTCTAATCATGTGTGTGTGGGGAGTTACTGCTGCTGTTTGCAAATCTTATATTTCATCTCCAATTTGATTAAACATGATAATTAATGTATTAAAAGAAAAATAATTCTTAATTTTGTCTTAATATTATGACAAAATATTGTTCAAAATGATGTTTTGTGTTTGATGTTGAGCAAATAAAAGTTAATTTAGCAAAATCTTTTTCAATGTCATATACTTTATTTTCAGTTGGGGTTGATCATACTTTTTAAAATGTAAGAACTAATTTTCCCTGGTTCTTTTCAGTCTCCTATATTTCAGACTTTAAGCTGGATGACTGAAAATGAAATTTCTCTCACTTGACAATGATTCTGCTAGAATAAGGAAAGAGCTCCTAATTCCAAGGACTAATGATATGACCTTCAAAAGGAGAATTTATTCTTGTGGGTGTCTTTGGTTAGATATTGTGCTTAAGAAGCTACAATGCACAACATGCACTTCTCACTTGCTTTTACCTGTGTTTGCACTTTTTTTTTATTGGCTTCATTTCCCAATCTATAATTTCCCTCTATTATTCTGCCCCTGATATATTTTTTCATTATTAAGACATAAGGGAACCAATTTGATTTAAAGCATAAGATGAAAAGTTATTCATCTGGCTTCCTCAGAAAGCAGATCATGGTCAATAGGTAAAGTGGTTTCTGACTGCTTACTACATTAACTTGTTTCTGTGATACTTATCACATCAGATTATATTTAGTGTTTTTTTTTTTTAAATGACTGCTGGCTGAGCTCAAAGCTCTTTCATAGAACATTATAATGATCAGAGCACTTTTTGTTAAGCTTTGTATTAAGCATTTCACAAACAATATTTCCTTTAATCCTCAAGACAACATTTGCAATAAATATTTTTATAAGCTCCATTTTACAGATGAGAAAATTGCTGATTAAGGTTGTTAAGTGCATTGTGCAATGTCACCTAGCAAGATGAAAATAAAAGTCACAGCAGGTCTCTTAGTGGTGTAAAATCTATGTTGGTCCAATTTCTTCCATCTCCCTTCATTTTCTTGCAGAGCCAGTTCAATACTGATGTTGTTCAGGAAGGGTTGCCTAAGCACTGCTTTCTTGTTGTGATGTCTTTTCATCCTCTACTGTCCTCAACACAGAGGTCCTGATGGTAATGTTAAATTGCCATGCAGAGAGATGAGCATACAGATTACACAGACAGAGCTCAAACTTCTGTGCTTCTGCAACTCCAATTTCCTTTTTTAAAATTTGAGAAATTATTCAATATCATCACCCATGATTTTATTTGAAATCCCAAATAATATTGTAAATCCACATAGCATTAAGAATCCCTGGCCAGGTGCAGTTGTGCATACCTGTAATCCCAGTACTTGGGAGGCTGAGACTTCAGGAACACAGGTTTAAGATCAGCCTCACCCACTCAGCAAGGCCCTTCCCAACTTAGTAAAACCCTGTTACAAAATAAATAAATAAATAAGAACAGGGCTGGGCCTGTAGCTCAGAATCAAAAGACCTCTGATTCCACACCCAGTTCCATAACAACAACAACAACAAAATCCCTAAATGCTAAGAAAAAAAAAAGAGCTAATAAAGCTAATAAAAATATGCTCTGTGTGATGAATTTTTATTTTACTTTTAAACATTACAATGCTTTAAAATAAGTGTATAAAATTAACTTCTTTGTTAAAACTATTGTATAGGCAAAGTAGGGAAAATGTATACCTTTCCATCTCAGAACATTTTTACATGTAAAGTATAATTGCATTTATTAAACTAGACAGATCAACAAAAAAGTAAGTTTAATAGAACTGTCCTGAAATCTTAAAACTATGAAGTTTACCACATTTTTTTTTCAAAAAGACACAACAGAAAGAATAAAAACAAAATAATTCCAGACATATTCCGGTTAAGATTTGTGTAGGAGAAGAAATACAGTACATTCAACCATTCAATAGAAGCCACTTGTTTTAATGAACAGTGCAATGTTCTCTAACATTAGAAGTGTTACAGCTTCAAATAATCCTTAATTTCAAGTAGTTGCTCATTCATATTCAAGATGTAACTTTCTTGGCAATTTCTAAAGTATTCCCATAGAAGTTTAGGCTTTTGCCAGGTGAAATAACCTGCCAAATGTGAGCATTTTGGAATTCATCAACATCCGACTAATAGTATAGATCAGAAGTCGAGAAACTTTCTGAAAAGAGTCAGATCATAAATAGCTTATTCTTTGTGGACTATACATTTTCTGTCACAACTTTAGGAAGCACTTGCTTTGCATGTAGAGAGGAGCCATAAAAATAACTATGCTAGCCATGCAATGAAAAACTTTTGTTGTCCTTTAGTACTGAAGATTGACCCGGGGGCATTCTACCTCCTAACTACACCCAACACCTTTTTTTATTTTGAAACAAGAGATGTGTGTGGTAGTACACATCTGTAATCCTGGTACTTGAGAAACTGAGACAGGGGGATCACAGGTTCAAAGTTAGCCTTTAGCAATTTAGCAAGTCTCTAAGCAACTTAGTGATAAGACCTGTTTCCAAAAAAAGAAAAAAGGCGGGAGATGTAGCTTGGAGGTAGAATGCCCCTGAGTTCAATCCCCAGCACGAAAATGGAAAGAAAAAGAAAGAAAGAAAGAGAAAGAAAGAAAGAAAAAATATCACTATGTTTCTGAGGATCTTGCTAAGTTGCTGAGACTGGCCTTGAACTTGCCATCCTCCTGTCTCAGACTCTCAAGTACTGGACTTGTGGGCGTATATCACCACTCCCAGCTGCACTGACTGCAATCTTAATTAAGGGATTAAATTATGATTGTTCCTTAGCCTTTAAAATTCTTGTCAGATTATTGAATAGTCTCAGTAGTTATAAATGTATAGAAAATGGAAAAAGTAGTAAAATATATTATTTAGTATATTATGGCTTCTCATTTTAGAAATTTTAATAAATAAAATACCATATTTTGTAATAACTTATCCTGATTGTGATTATCATATTACAAATTTTTGCAAGATATTACCAATGGGAAAATGGAATCTCTCTACATTATTTCTTATTATTGCATGCAAATTTATAATAGTCACAAAATAAGAACAAAAAGATTAGCTGAGGGTGTTGGCACATACTAGTAAACTCAGTACTTGGAAGGCTGAGAAAGGAAGATCACAGATTTCCAGCCTCAGGAACTTAGAGAGACCCTTTACAGTTTAGTGAGAACCTACTTCAAAATAAAAAGTTAAATAGGGTTGGAGTGAAGCTCAGAGGTAGAAAGCTCCTGGGTTCAATCTCCAGTGCCACATACACACAAAAAGACAGAGAGATTGATTTTTAAAAACTTATTGAGTATAGTCTAAACAATGCTTGATTGCTGCTTGTTGTCATATAATATATAAAGTGAGCACCTTGTCTGTTTCTTGTGAATTGTTACACTTTGTTTGGATCTGCTTCTCCCATTTTAGTTTTTACTCTTTTAATGTCATGTTTCCAAGAGCTCCCTCATTGTGAAATTTTTGATGTATCACTTCCTCTGAGACATCTTTATTTCCTTTTTTATCTCAACCACTTTACAAAGTATGTTTATGGGTTCTTCTTCATCAAATGCCTTCAGCAGTACACCTACAGTCTCTCTATTAGCATTTGTATCAACATTACCACTCAGCTCTGTTTCTTTAGAACTGTGTAATACTCAAATTGTACTTCTATCATGGTCACTTTCTCTCTTTGTTTCAAATGCACCTTCATTCTTTTGGGTCTTGGCAATGTCTATTTTTGTAAAATATTGTATGAGTGTATCATTATGGAACAAGAAGGAAACACAACTACATACTTAACTGTGTGTGAACTGAACAGCTGATGCTTAGTGACCATTTGCTGATTAGTGACCGTTTGCTGATTACTTTGATGTTATTTGCACAGTGTTTTGTGGACAGAATTGCTGACAGTAATTGCAAGTGATATATCATGGGACTGAAATTTAAACCATGTTCTTGAGATGCTGCTGTTATTTAAGTATACTAACAGAAATTCATGCATGTCAGAACTGTGCAAAGCAAGGGATGCCATACTCATACTCAAACCTGCCATTGCAGTGTGCCCGCAGCTGTAAACTACCTTAAGTATAGGGACACTGTTGGGTTGTAACCAAACTTTATTTACAAAAGCAGGAAGCTGGCTAGATTTTGTGTGAGGGTCATAGTTTAACCACTCCTGCTGTGGAGTCTTCAGAATTAAATGGCCAAAGAATCAAAACTGCTTACACTTTCATTTGCACTATAGCCTGGGATCACTACCAAGTCCTTTCTCAATAGCCCCTCATCCACTGTTGGCTTTTTAGTTGACATCTAAATGAGTAGGAGTAGTATTACTAAATGTGGAAGATGTGTCCAACAAGGGCCGTGCTTCCTCTTTAGAGATGGGAGGTGATAGTTGCCATAATTTGGAATATATATATTATAATATATTATTATATGTATTATATTATGTATATTCCAGATTAATTATATACAATATATTTCAAGTTAATTCCAAATATTTTAAGTATATGTATATAAAGATAGATGATAGATAAAAGATAGATAGGATATATTTCCCAGTCTAATTGACTCATAGATTCTTCTATGATATGAGTAGCTGCTAAATTATCATAAGTTTCAAATTTCTACTTTCTGGACATCATAATTTTTATCAAAGTTTTCAAAATGCTATTTCTTATTTATGTCTAACTAATACAATGTCCATAGCACAGTAGTATTCTATGGGATAACCCTAGGATCCTGATTCCTTTGTACTATAGCATAACAGAAAAAAGAAGAAATAATGTCTTCTTAGGCAAGATCATAAGTATAGCACTTTTTCATTCCATGTGAATCCCAGCTATCTCTAATTCACCTTCTTTATAGGTTGAAAATGAATGTTTTCTTCCTATCAATGATTATGTATACTACATCTAAATTTATGCTGATATTTTCTAACCATATCCACTACAACAGCAGCAATTGGTGTTACTCGTTAGTTTAATTGCTGATAGTCCACTGACAAACTCCAGGACCCATTGACTTTTATAGGGGTTGTGCTAGCAAATTAAAAGTTAGTATGGTCATGACTTTCATCTTGCATACTTTAAGATTCTAAAAGTGACACTAATCTCTACCATTCCACCGGCACATAATTATTGATTTTAATTTACTACTTTAACCAAATTGATGAAGAGAAAGTTCCAAGAACTTCCTTTAGGGAGTTCTTTCCTATTACAACAACCTTTACTTATCAGGAATCAATGGGAGGATAAGATATTTTTAGCAAATGGTCTTGAAATCCTCCCACCTTTCTTTTCTCTTCTAAATTTGGTAGCTTGTGAAAGGATTAGGCAAGTGGAATGTAGTAAAAGGGATGCTATGGGCCTTTCAAAGCTAGTTCAGAAAAGGGAATGCACTGTCTACTTGTGAGAATGTTGCTCTTGCAGACACCAGATCTCATATAAAAATTTCAAATATCTGCCAGGAATGGGTACACACCTGTAACCCCAGAACTTTTGAGGATGAGATGGAGAATAGCAGGTTCAAGGCCAGTATGCAGTAATTTAGTGGATTCTGCTTCAAGATTAAAAAATAAAGTAAAATAAAAAGGGCTATGGGTGGGGCTCAGTAAAAGAATGCCCGTGGGTTCAATACCAAGGAAAGAAGGAAAGAAAGAAAGAAAGAAAGAAAGAAAGAAAGAAAGAAAGAAAGAAAGAAAGAAAGAACGAAAGAAAGAAAGAAAGAAAAAATCAAAATACTCCAAGAATACAAGGATAGAGAATCAGCCTGCAATGTTATACACAACAATTTTGTCTAAGATCTTTACCAAAGCCAGTATCAGCTGTACTCTAGATGAGTAAGTCATCTCACATAACTAATTCAGCAGAGTCTTCACATGGTTGGAGCCTCAGCCAACTTCTCACTGTACCAACATGAGAAGTCTCATGTGAAAACTGCTGACTGAGCCATTCCTGATCAACAGAATGGGAAAAATAAATTTTTTATGTAATCCATCAAGCTTTGGGATAATGGGTTACATAGCAATAATTATCAGAAGAGTGTTATATCACCTAACAAATATGAACTGCATTTAATCTATGTGCCCGTGGACTTGGGAAGTGACCCCTGGTATGTCTATAGGAAAAGAGGACTCTGGGCCATACTCAATTATTACCTTACCACCATATATCTCCAACAGATGGTTTTTAAATAAATATTCAGAGTTCCTCTGGGAAAGAGCTGGAGGAATCATTATTTTGCATGTGTCCTATAATATTGCAGTGTGCCAGGATCCAAGCATCCAATGGGTCTGTGACTTCTTGGTCTGTAAACGCACTGGAGTATGGAAATAGGGCAACATATTGGACATTTTATTGGGACAACTTTCCTCCACATCCTTATCATCCTTTTCGAACTTTTTTTTGGTGGTGATGTTTTGCCTTATAAATTAAGAACAACACCGTTGCTTGTCCATCTAGAGGATTCCCAAGAACATTGTGTTTTATTAACAATCATCTTAGGGATGATTAGTGCAGTCCCTGGCTTTCACTCTGACCTTGAGACATTTAAAAAATTTTACTCATCTTTCTCATGCTGTTTAAAACCTGCCACCCAGACTCTATTATTTTGGCATTAGGTCATCCTTATTGAAATGAGGGTGTGTATTCTACTAACAACTTCTTCTAGAATAGCCTATGTAGGACAGCCAGCTCAGAAACTTACAACAATGCTTGTGAGCTGCTCACCAATGCATTCCTTGCTGCTTTGTTAAATGAATTGTGCTCAGGGCCTCCCACAGAACAGAGATATCCAGCAGGTTTTATAGCTTTATGGAGTATGTCTATTCTAATTGTTCATGTTCAGGAACATTTGACCTTTTTCCCCACTATTTTTTCCCCACTATTGTCTAGGAAATCACTGCATTCCCCTTCCTTTATTGAAGGCAATCACGTTTTTCAAACTATTACGAGCCACTTTAATAATATATTAGTACCATTTGCCAGGGCACTTAGGTGGATAGAGTGATAAATTCTGGATAACAAGGGAGTGTCCCCATATTATGAAACTCTTCCTTATATAACCGTATAATGTGCCATTCTTGATTTAATACCCTCAGATCCTGTTCATATATACTTTTCTTTCCAGTTCCATATATACTTTTCTTAGGCCCTGTCTATAGCATTGAACAGGACTTTTAATTCTTTGGCCTTTGACCATTTTTTTCCCTTAGCAGGTCCAACACTTCTTAGATTTCTCCCTAGTTAAGTCTTCTGGAATGGAGTAGAGGTTGGACTATATTCTGAGGGAGGCATGTGTTATCTTGCATGCTAAGGGGGTCTACGTTATATTTAAACATATATAAAAAAATGCTAGTCTTTAAACAAGAAGGCTCAGGTCACTTCTGAAAGTCCGGTTGAGTTCAAAGGATCCCAGAAGTCAAGGTTCTAGAGAAACTGACACTCATCTCAACATCCCTAATTCAGGGTCTTACTCTTTTCCACTTGAAGCCCAGACCATAGCATAGTCCACATGCTGGGGTTCTCTACCTTTCTACGTATACTTTACATCAGAGCCTTGGCCTTTTCTTCTCTTATGCATCAGTACATGAGGCTGTCTACCAAGGAAGTATTGTGACTACCATAACAATTGGCTTTTACCAGGAAACTCAAAATGTAAATGACTGTGTCAAAGACCTCTTCACTAGAGGATATGGGAAAGTGGTTGTGACAGAGTGAAGGTATGCGGCAAAAAAATTAGAGACAGCATTTTTATTTTAATACTTTTATTGGTACAATGTAATTATATACATTAAGGTGAGATTCAATGTGATACAAGCATACATGCACAGAACACTTAGAATATGTTCCTCCTTATAACATTCCTCCTCACTCCCCTTTCTTCCTCTCCCCATACATATTAGTTAGATTGGTAGTGAAATCTTATTGTATGAATATAACTTTATTAGAATTTTTATTTATTTTTTTTTATTTTTGTGGTACTGGGGATTGAACCCAGGGGCATTCTACCTCTGAGCTATACCACCAGCATTGTTTTATTTTATTTTTATTTGGAAACAGGGTCTAACTAAGTTCCTGAAATCTTTACTAAGTTCCTAAGGCTGGCCTAGAAGCTGTGATTCTCCTTTCTCAACTCCTCAAGTACTGAAATTACAGGTATGCATTACCATGCCCAACTTATTTGTATTTTCAAATGAACTAGAGAAAAGGGATAACCCAGTAATCATTCACAATTAATAAGCCAAACAGCTAGTATTCTGAAGTACCTAGTATGAACAGAAATTTCTCCACTTATGAGACAATATCTATGGATAGTTGGTTCTAGGACCCTCAAGGATACCGAACATTATAGGTACTCAAGTCCTTTACATACACATGGCGTATGGTTTGCATTTAACCTACCCACATCCTCCCTCATATTTTTAATCACCTTTAGATAACTTATAGTAACTAATACAATGTAAATACTTACTTGGTATTTTTTAGGGGATAATGACAAGAAAAAAAAATTGAACTTGAGCATTTCAGAAAGAAAATTCAGCCCAATGAGAGATTGACAGAAATGCAGACCTTAGACTTCTCAAGAAGAGCCTTCATCAAATATTCTGTGGTACATATCAGAAACTCAATGAAGCGCATAGCCAAAAGAAAGCAAATGTGATCTCCCCACCCCTAGAGTTTGAAAACCTTAATTATCAACATACAGCACATTTTAAACAATCCCAAATTTAAAGAATTTCAGCGGAATTGGCAATCTTGACCAGATTAACAATGTCAATTGAGATAGTATACTATGGTCCAGAATAGACAAAATTTGGTGAGTGCCCACTAATACCTTTTTAAGGAAATCTTAAGCTCCATTCTGTCTAGACTTATCAGAGCCATTGTCCCAATGACAAGTATTTTGATAAAATATAACTATTGAAAATATTGAAATTCAGTGTGGAATAGTTTTTAAAAAAAACTAAAAATGTATAAGATAACAAGAAATACATGTGGAACATAAAAGTTTACAAAATATTTCTATTGGCAGGAAGTAGAAAAGAGAGACCATTGAAATCTTTAGATTATAAGCAGTTTTGTGAAAGAACTTCACTATATCATATTTACTTTTGCAGTTTGATTAATGAGTAGATTTAACATTTTTTGATATTTATTTAGTGAAAGGAATACATACCACAACAATATTCCAACATGATTCTTACAGACCTTAAAAGGATTCTGCTTCTGGTTTTCTTAATTCTACAATGTGTTTTTCCTTTGACATTTGTCTTTAGGTTTGCCATGCCCCTCTCTCTCAGTCTGTGACCTAACTAGCTCAGCTCTGGACATTTCATGTCACTTCTCATCTCCTAGTGCCTCAGATAGGTCTCCTGCACTGTTCACCTTCTGTCTCAAGTTTAGCTGAGGGTCTTACTACACAACATTGACCTTCAGATCCATCCAATGGAGCCCTTTTTCTTTACTGACTAAAGGCAGAAGAAAAAGAATATTCACTCTGTACACTATTTTCTATCCTTCATGAATTTCCATTGCTTATAATTTTAGTTGTCTAAATTTAAAGCCATGGTTTCAGACTCTGAAACTCAAAAAAGCACAAATGAATGTCCAAGTTCATTTAGCTAATGTAGACAGTTTATGAAAGGATTTCAAGTTCTGATGGTAAAACATGAAACAATTATTTATGCAAATACTGCGATATATTGGGCTCCTTAATGTCTTGACATTTCCAATATTATAAATCTCTAGTCTCTTTTTATTAATTATAAAACTTTTATTTCACTATTTAGGATGTTGTCTCAATTATTGTAAAACTTTCACATTAACTGTATTCATTTTATTTTCTTCCACTCAGTATCACAGCAGAGCCAGGCATGGTGGCATACACATGTAATCCCAGTACTTGGGAGGATGAAACAGAAGGATCGCAGGCTTGAGGCCAGCCTCAGCAATTTAGTAAGACCCTGTTTAAAAACAAACAAACAAAAAAGTTATAAAGGACTAGGGGGATAGCTTGGAGGTAGAATGTTTCTGGATTCAATTCCTAGTAACACACACACACACACACACACACACACACACACACACACACACACAATCCTCTAAACTGGTATTCTATAACATAGCTTCCTAATGTCAGAAATAAGGCACTGATCATAACAATTCCAATGTCACTTATTTACCACCAGTAATCAGTTGATCCCACAGCCTCTCACTTATCAAGTTACTTCTGTCTGTTCAGAATATATTTTCAAAAAGAGAATGATAAGCAATAACATTGAACTCTTCTCTCAGTACTTCCATTTCTCTCTCTCTCTCTCTCTCTCTCTCTCTCTCTCTCTCTCTCTCTCTCTCTCCTCCCCTCCCCTCCCTCTCCTCTCCTCTCTCCTCTCTTCAGCAATATAGGATCACATTGCCAAGTGACCTGTCTAAACAGAAAGCATTAAAACAATTGAATAACATTTTATTTTCTTTTTTCTTGGGCACCCATTTTTAAGTGAGTCTCTTGGCCTTGGATTGGAAAGGGAAAACAATTTCTCCAACACCAATCAAGCCATTCTCTCTTCAAAGCTCACCTTATTTCACAGCCCTTTCTTAAACTGTCTATATGGGGTCGGTCACACTTTAGAGACAACAGGAAAAATATTATCCACCCTCATGACATTAATAAGTACAACCAGCACTGAGAATTTTTAATCCTTTGTCCTCCAAAGAAATCATGGCAGAGAAGATCCACCAAACATGAAGCAGGAGTGTTGACTCAGGCTGGAGTTGACAGGTCTTTTCAAGAAAATTCTGTCAAGTAGTATGTGTTGAAATCTAGAGGTGCCAAGCCAGGTGGCAGTCAAAGAGATGGTGCGGAGAGCTGCTGTCAAAGTTAGAATCACAGTGAGCTGATTCTGAGGAGAAATCAAAAGAAATCAAAAGGTTCTTCACATAGGAGAACCCTACATACAAAATTATTTAAAAATACATAAAAGTCTTAAATTTGAGTAAGCTGAGTTTTCATTTATACAAGATATTTCTTAGACCATAACAAATTAAGGCAGATATAATTGGCATGTGAGTGATAGGAATAAGACAAATTTATGATTACAAGTAAGATGAAGATGTTCTTTTTTATATACTTTTATTGGTACATTATAGTCTTATAATGTAATTCACAGTGATAGTGACATATTCTGATGTATCTCTGACTAGCTGGAATCTCCAAGACACTTGTTGATAAGTCTATCAAAGATCATACTTCATATACTAATTTCTTAGATGAGGATTCCTGGGTGAGATCTGGATAGTAAGAATTGGTTTAAACTAATACCAAATACGTTGAGGTGCATTGCTCCATTACAACTCACAAAGCTTCAAGTTACACCAACCACCACAAGCAGTGAAATGAACCTAGTGCTGCTTCTCCCTAAAATATAAGGGCATTTTTTGACCTTGTAGTTGTGAAAAATCTCAAAATTCTACTGTGGTCATCATTATCAACATAATTTTCTTTGATTGGTTATAATAATACTAGTGTTTTGTATTAAATATGCCCAGCAATATTTTTCTAGTAAATATCTTAATTTTGTCTATGAAAGCTACAGAGAGACTGAGAATTGATTTCTAAATAAAGAAAACTAAAGAGATTAAATATGATAGGAACTGAGCATGGTGGCTTATGCAATAATCCCACCAAATGAAGAATTTGAGGCAGAATGATCCAAAGTTTAAGGTCAGCCTGTGCAAATTAATAAAACGTTGTCCCCAATTAAAAAATAAAAAGGGCTGGGTACATAGCTCAATGGTAGAACACCCACTGATTCAATCCAAGTGTTACAAAATAAATAAATGAATAAATAAAAATAAATGCATCATAGGATTCTGAACTGGATTCTTTTGCCATAAAGGAAATTCGGGAATAGTTAGTAGCTTTTGGATGGCAGCTTAAACTCAACTTGGTAGAGTAAATGGTAGTGATGTATCCATGTTAATTTTGATGGTTGTATTTTGGTCTGCAGAAAAAAATAAACCATATTGTTCAAAAAATCATACATTAGAATGTCTATCACTGATGGAGCATATGTCAACAACTCTTTTAAAACATAAAGGTGAAATGATTTATTTATGTCATACTTTATGTTATCACATACATTAATGTTACATTTATGTTATCACATACATTAATGTAACAGAAAAAGATAAAGTAATCCAATATTCTCCCCATTCTATATATGAAAATGTAATGGGAATAAAAGATGATACAATAGAAAAATCACTTAATTTTCAGGAACAAGCTCCAATTCTCAGTCACTGTATAAAAGTGAAGAAGTCTACTTTAGTTCCCAGTTTTCTTCATTTAACTTTTAAGAAATAAAATTATAAGAAATAGGAAATATAACTCAAAATAGTAGAAAAGAAAATCATCTCTCAATAATATTCCATAGCAAACATCCAAAATCCCAAGTAAAATCTATAAACTGCTAAAGTGAATTGAAGACCATAATCCAACTCTATGCTACTTGCAAAAACTGACCTTACAGGCAAAGATATTCATAGGCTAAAGGTGAAAGGATAGAAAAGCATATTCTATTTTTGTGCCAATACCATGCTGTTTTTATTACTGTGGCTTTGTAGTAGAGTTTGAAGTCAGGTATTGTGATACCTCCTGCATGGTTTTTATTGCTAAGAACTACTTTGTCTATCCTGGGCTTTTTGTTTTTCCAGATGAAATTAAGGACTGATTTTTCTATGTCTGTGAGGAGCGACCTTGGTAATTTCATGGGTATTGCATTGAATTTGTAGATCAGTTTTGGGAGGATGGCCATTTTGATTATATTTATTCTGCCTATCCAAGAGCATGGTAGATCCTTCCATCTTCTAAAGTCTTCATTGATTTCTTTCTTCACCTTTTTATAGTTTTCTTTATAGAGGTCTTTAATCTCCTTGGTTAGGATTATCCCTAAGTATTTTATTTTATAGGGTGCTATTGTGAGTGGAATTGCTTTCTGGATTTCTTTTTTGGTTGATTTTTGGTTGGTATATAGAAAAGCTTATGATTTTTTAAGATTGATTTTATATCCAGACACTTTGCTGAATTTGTTGATCAGCTCTATAAGTTTTTTGGTTGAGTTTGTTGGGTCTTCTAAGTATAGTATCATGTCATCTGCAAAAAGGGATAGTTTTAATTCATCTTTCCCTATTTTTACCCCTTTTATTTCCTTCTCTTGCCTTATAGGTCTGGCTAGAGTCTTGAGTCAATGGAGCAGAATAGAAGACTCAGAAACAGACCCACAGGCTTACAGCCCACTGATTTTTGACAAAGGAGCCAAAAATATACACTGGAAAAAAGATAGCTTCTTTAACAAATGGTGTTGGCAAAACTGGTTAACCATATGCAGGAAACTGGAAATAAACCCCACTTTCTCACCCTGCACAAGAATCAACTCAAGGTGGATCAAGGACCTGGAAGTTAGGCCAGAGACCTTGCAGCTACTTGAAGAGGGCATAGGACCAACACTTCAACACATAGGCACAGGTAAAAACTTTCTCAACAAGACCCCCAAAGCACAAGCAACTCAAAGGAAGATCAATACATGGGATTGCATTAAACTAAGAGCTTCTGTGCAGCAAAGAAAACTATCAAGAATCTCAACAGAGAGCCTACAGAGTGAGAGAAGATTTTTGCCAGTTACTCTACAGATAGAGGTCTAATATCTAGAATATACAAAGAACTCAAGAAAATCGCAGCCAAGAAAGCAAATAACCCAATCAAAAAATGGGCAAAGGATCTAAATAGACACTTCACAAAAGAAAAAATACAAATGGCTAATAAATGTATGAGGAAATGTTCCACATCATTGACAGTAAGGGAGATGCAAATGAAAACTACCCTGAGATTTTCACCTAACTGCAATCAGAATGGCAATCATAAAAAACACGAACAACAACAACTGCTGGTGAGGATATGGAGAAGTGGGAACCCTAATACATTGTTGGTGGGATTGCAAACTTCTGCAACCACTGTGGAAAACAGTATGGAGGACCTTCAGATGAATGGGAGTGAAACTTCCATTGACCCAGCAATACCACTACTGGGTATATACCCAAAAGAATGGAAACCAAACTATCAGACCAATGCATGTGTATCTATGTTTATAGTGGCTCAATTCACACTAGCCAAACTATGGAAGCAGCCAAGATGTCCATCAACAGATGAATGGATTACAAAACTATGGGATATGCACACAATGGAATTTTACTCAGCCAAAAAGAAGAATAAAATCATGTTATTTGCAGGGAAATGGATGTAAGTAGTATTAAAAAGAAAATTTATAGCACTGAGTGCCCTCATAAGAAAGAAAGGATGTCACCAAACAAGTAACCCAATCATATTATCTCAAGACCTTTGAAAAACAGAAACATTCTAATCCCAAACCAAAAAAGGCAGGAAATAACTGAAATCAGAGCAGAAATCAATTAAATAGAGAAAATGCAAAATATCAACAAAACAAAAATCTGGTTCTATGAAAAAATAAGCAAGATTGATAAATTCTTGGCTAAACTAACCAAAAGAAAGAGAGAATTGACCCAAATTA
>PVLC010018711.1:0-31753 GCA_004027655.1 Graphiurus murinus
CCACCACGCCCGGCTCTTTAAATCTTAAGAGACTTCAGCATGGTATCTGAGGAAGGACCTGCCTGCCTGGGAGTCCTGGCATTGGCCTCTCTGCAGTGTACTACTTACATGCATTCAGTAAAGGCCTATAGGAAAAGCTTGGTGGTTGAAGCAGATTTGCCCTACCATTTGTGCTCTTGGAATTTCTACGGCTCCATTTCTTATTCTAACTAATCATTCAGTGTGTGAGGGATGGGCACCCTTGTAACTTTTTCTTTTTTAATATACTTTTATTGGTACATTGTTATTATATTGAGGTTCAGAGTGATAGGAATATACATGCACACATCACTTGGTGAGCTTCCCTCCTGATCCCACTCCATTCCCTCCCCTTCCCTGTACATGATATTGAAGTTGGTATTGATAATTTCATATATGTGCATAACATTATATGAAGTATTCTTTTATCGATTTTTAAATTTTTATTAGAAATGAAAGTTCTCTCTTTGAATATCATTGGTGAATTCATTCTGATTCATATCTCCTAAGAAACCATTGGTCTTTGCCTAGCACCAGTCGATTGCTAGTTTTGTGCCTCTATGGCAGCAGCTGGAAACTTATGAGTTAATGACTTATCTACATTTGTCTCCTTCACTTCACTTTAGCTCATTCAGGTTAGAATAAGTATTTATTGATCTTTTAAACCACAGCATCTAACAGAGTTTGTGGAACATCTGTTATGTTTTGCTATTTTCTTTGTCAAATTGAAGTTGAGAGAATAGTAGTATGACTGACAGTGTAATGATTTGGACTTAGAATGCCCCCCCCCCCACCTCTGGAAACAAGGTAGCTATGCCAGAAGCAAGGCTTTATTGTTAAGGAGGGGTCTCTGGAGGTTTATATAAGGTCTTGGGGATTATATAAGGTCTTCTCCTCCTGCTTTCTCTCTCTGCTCCTCACCACCACTGGCTGAGTCTTGCAGACCCATCCTTGCATGGACTGAACCTCTAAATCTCCAAAAAATTGTGAGCAAATAAATCTTTCCTCTAACTTGTGTGGTCAGTTGTTTTGGATCAGAGGAGTGAGAATGTTGACCGAGAGAGCCAGTGCCTGAAAAAACTACATTTCTAAGATTGAACTTGCAAGAAGCTGACCTGCATAATGATTTTGCTTTGTTTATGAGTATAACAAATAGCTAACAAATAATTAGCTAATTTATGCTAATGTTGTACTATTAGGGAACAGACTTCTTAAGGCACTCAAGGTTTTGAATTACTTTTTTTTTCTCTAAAGAGATGATTAGGAGATTTCCAGACACGTAGTACAAGATCTTTCAGTGACTTTATATATGCTGCCTCAGATTAATCAACAGCCCTCCAACTCTTCAGTCATGAATAAGATAAAATTCACTTTTCTAATGTTTCTTAAAACATCTCAGAGTCTTTAAAAATTAAAGTTTGATGATGTAGAAAATTTTATAGGAGTTACAAATATCTTTCTGCTCCTTACCTCTTTTTTCATGTGATTTTTGTTTGTTTTCAAAACATCAAGTGCTTCCTTTTAAGTAACCACCTTTGATGGTATGTTGATGAAGAAATAAGCCATTTTTGTTTGTTTGTTTATTTTTGTTTTTGTTTTTATTTGATACTGGGAATTGAACCCAGAGGCATTCTACCTCCAACCTACACCCCCAGATCTTTGTATGTTTTATTTAGAAACAGAGTCTCACTAGGTTCCCAACAATCTCACTAATTTACTGAGGCTGGTCTTGAAGCTATGATCTTCTTGTTTTAGCCTCCCACGTACTGAAATTACAGGCATGGCCCACTGTGCCTGGTTTAGGACTAGACCAGTTTGAATGAGTTTCCCTAGGACTTTCCTGGAGGGTCCTTATTTCCTGCTAATCATAGGTATCAAAATATGAACATATTATTTGAGTCCCTAATCCTAAATGTTGTTCATGCTGGCAGTAATTTATTATCAGATGATTTTTTTCCTTTTATCAACAGCAGAGCAACTAATCCTGTCTATGAACTGATTTAACTCTGATCTTTTGCCCGAGTTTTATTTACCTTTAGACTTCTCAGATCTTGAAAACAATTTTAAACACTGTTCTCATGTTCTAGGAACTCTATTTTTGCCTTTTATTTTCAATGTAATTTTTATTCCAAGTAGTAATCTATCTTAAGATAAATCCTGAATTAATTATTAAGGCTCAGAATGCTAATTAAGTTTTAATATTAATACAGGAACAGAGAACTTATCCCTGAACCCTAACTCTGAATTTGTCACTTTCACATTTCTTGCCAGATGTCTGAAGCATCCTTATTTGAAGAATTTTTTTTTCTTTTTTGGCATTTCACACAAGACATTTAAAATAAGGCAGATAGTAATATATTAAATATGTTCTTTAGTTTTCTCAAGTACTATGTACTTGTGAAGAGAGTGTTTCCTTCAGGTTTTTATAAACAAATCAAATAAAACACAAACTAAATAAAACACAATAACAAATCATAGCCTTATAAGAACAGATTAAACTCTACCAACATTATGATGGTTGAGCAAACTATGTCTGTGGGATGGGATTATTTTCATACACTATATGTCAACAGTTATAAAAAGTCAATTCTAACTTTCTTACCTAGTGACAGGTCTTTAGATACTATAGTATTATTGAGAAACATTCATTCCTAATAAATATCAGCAGCTTTTATCTCTCTAAAAATAATAAACTGTTTATATTTCCCTCAGTAGAAATAATGATAGTAACACAGATAATGTAAGAGTTTTCTGAAGAAATGTTTTACAAATAAGGCTCAGAAACAACCAGCTCTTGGTTTGGGTAATTCCCAGTTTCCAAACACAAACTTTTGAAAAGAACACAGATTTTAAAATTGCATATGACATTTGAATAGCAATTTATTACTTATAGATTACTTTCTTAGATTTCTTGGTCATTGGACTTCTAGACTATTGAATGAGAATATAATTAGAAAGGTTCTGTTACTTTCAAAGTAGATTTTTTTTTTTTTTGCAGTACTGGGGATTGAACTCAGGGGCATTCTATCTCCGAGCTATACACCCACCCCTATTTTTTATTCTTTATTTTGAAACCGAGTCTCACTAAGTTGCGGAGTGCCTCACTAGGTAGCTGAGGCTGGCCTCGAACCCGGATCCTCTGGTCTCAGCCTCCTGAATGCTGGGATTACAAGCATGCGCCACCACGCCCGGCTCAAAGTAGTTTAATCAATAGCTACAGTTATAATTTTGAGTAGGTGAAATAGACTTAAGAGATGAAAGAGGTTAAATGAGTTGCTGGCCTCTTACTAAAGGTTAAACAACTTTCAAAATATAATATGTACAATATTTCCAGTTAAATTCCTTTGATTTCCAAAGAGAACTACATGCTGAGAAGAACTTTTAACTTCACAAAATAATATGCTCACATTTAAAGTGTTTATTTAATAAAATTTGTTATATAATATTAGGTATTGGTAAAATAGAATGAAATGATAATAAGAAACAAAAATGACACATATAAAGGCAATCGAATGATAGATCACATGGAAAATAGAATATCACTCTTAGAAGATGACCATTCCAAAAATGAATCCATTATACATAATTTAGAAAAAAAAATACGACAGTATGAATTGGACATCGATGAGATCTGGGCCAATTTTAAAAGAGCTAACTTAAGAATAATAGGCATAGAAAAGGGATTAGAAGTTGAAAATTATGGAATAAACAATCTTTTCAAACAAGCAATACCAGAGAATTTTCCAAACATAGAAAGAGAAGTTGACACACAGGTACAGGAAACATACAGAACCCCCTCTAGACAAGATCAAAGAAGAGGTTCACCATGCCACATAATAATCAAGCTGACTAATGTAGAAGCTAAGGAAGGAATTCTAAAGGCAACAAAAGTAAAAGTCCAAGTGACATTTAGAGGCAAACCTATTAGAATCACTCCAGACCTCCCAAACCAAGTCATGAAAGTCAGGAGGAGCTGGAGTAACATATTCCAAACTCTGAAAGAAAATAACTTGCAGCCAGGATTCTCCTACCCAGCAAAACTCTCTCTCAAAATCGATGGGGATATAAAAATCTCCCATGACAAACAGAAACTGAAAAAATTTATGTCTTCCAAACCAGCACTAGAGAAAATACTCAATGAGATTAACTACAAAGAAGAACTAACAAGTAAACGTCAGAACCAGAGAAACAATAATTTCCAGGAAGCAAACAACTAAGCAAAGAAGAATAAACACCACCAAAAACAGAAGTCAAAACTCAAAATATTAGGAATTAAAAATCATCTCTCAATAATCACACTGAATATAAATGGTCTCAACTCCCCAATAAAAAGGCACAAGATGGCAAAATGGATCAAAACCAAGAATCCATCTACATGCTGCCTGCAAGAAACATACCTTACAAGTAAAGACTCCCACAAATTAAAGGTGAAGGACTGGAGTCAGGTAATCCATGCCAATGGAACTCGAAGACAAGCAGGAGTAGCAACCATGATATCAAATAAATTACACTTCAAGCCTAAGCTTATCAGAAGAGACAAAGCAGGTCATTTTTTACTAGTGAAAGGAATAATACAGCAAGAGGAAATAACAATTATCAATATCTATGCCCCAAACATAGGTGCAGACACTTTCATAAAACAAACTCAGTATGATATAAAGACACATATAAATCCCAATACACTAATACTGGGAGAATTCAATACTCCTCTCACATCACTAGACCAATCTTCTAAACAAAAGGTCAGTAGAGACGCCTTAGACCTCAACAATACCAAAACCAAATGGACCTATTAGACACATATAGACTCTTTCACCCAACTACAGCTGAATTCACATTTTTCTCAGCTGCACGTGGAACCTTCTCCAAAATAGACCACATTTTGGGCCACAAAGTGAGCACTGGCAAATTCAAAAAATGCAACATAATTCCCTGCATCTTTTCAGACTACAATGGAGTGAAACTAGAAATCAACTCTGAGAAGACCCAGAGTAACCATGTACACACATGGAGACTGAACACCACATTGCTGAATGAGATGAAATGAAATGAAAATAAAATGTATGTTTTAAAAATATGTCATTGGAGAGTCATCTGCATCCAGTATAGACTCTCAGATGCGGCTTGAGAGAGAATTAAATTCTGTGGTTTCACTGCTTGCATTCTTTGATCAAGTAGAATTGTCCTCATAAAAAGTGAATTTTATCCTTTTTTTTTTTGCGGTACTGGGGATTGAACTCAGGGGCGTTCTACCTCCGAGCTATACACCCAGCCCTATTTTTTATTCTTTATTTTGAAACCGAGTCTCACTAAGTTGCGGAGTGCCTCACTAGGTAGCTTAGGCTGGCCGCGAACCCGGATCCTCTGGTCTCAGCCTCCCGAATGCTGGGATTACAAGCGTGCACCACCACGCCCGGCTATCTTTTTCAGAAATATTGAAATTGAGGCTGCTATAGTAAGAAATCTATTATAGTGAATATTCTAAGAGCTATTCAATTATATATTCAATATCATAATTATAATATTAAATAATATTGAAATTTAGATAATTTAGATACTTCGCTTAATCCATTTTGGCTTTGGAGCTGAAAAATAAGTTTAGATTCAATTTTCCAAAATTAAAAAAAATCAAAATTTACATTTTGAAAATATTTTTTTAAATTTCATGGTACATTGTAATCATGCATTATTATGAGGTACAAGATGATAGAGGCATACATGCACACATCACTCATTTAGGCCTTCCCCAATTTACACCCCATTCCTTCCCCCCTCCCTCCTTCTCCTGTTTGGCTTAGTGACTGACTTTAATATGTCTATGGATGTACATCATGCACATTAGGGTATTTTCCTCTTTCCCTCTCCCATCTCCCTCAGTTAGGTCACCTTCTTTACTCATATAAAGTTTCTCCTTCATTGTCTAGAGTCCCTCCTATGTCCCATTTTTTCCCTGGCTTCTGAATATTAGGGAGAACATCCAACTTTTCACTTTTTGTGACTGGCTAACCTCATTTAGTCTAATGTTCTTCACTTCAATGCATTTCCCTGCAAATGACATGGTTTTGTGTTTCCTTATGGCTCTGTAAAATCCCATTGTGTACATATCCCATAGTTTTGTAATCTATTCATCTGTTGATGGACATTTTGGCTGGTTCCATATTTGGATATTATGAATTGTGCAGCTATAAACATAGATATGCCTGCATTAGTCTGGTAGTTTGGTTTCCATTCTTTTGGGTAGATACTCAGAAGTGGTATTGCTGGGTCATATGGTAGGCTCATTCCCATTCTTCTTAGTATCCTCCATACAGTTTTCCAATGTGGTTGCACTAATTTGCAATCCCACTAGCAATGTATTAGAGTCCCCACTTCTCCACAGCCTCTCCAGCATTTGTTGTTGTTTGTATTTTTAATGATTGCCATTCTAATTGCAATTAGGTGAAATCTCAGGGAAGTTTTGATTTGTATCTCTATGATGCAAATGATGTTGAACATTTTTTCATACATTTATTGGACATTTGTATATTTTATACTGTGAAGTATCTATTTAGTTCACTTGCCCATTTTTAAATTGAGTTATTTGTTTTCTTAGCTGTGATCTTCTGTATATAATATCTGTATATTCTATATATTAGTCCTTTATTGGAGGAGTAGTTGGCAAAAATTTTCTCCTGTTCTGTGGGCTCTCTGTTGAGGTTCTTGTTTTTTTGTTTGTTTGTTTCTGCACAGAAGCTATTCAGTTTAATGCAATCCCATGTATTGATCATCCTTTGAATTGTTTGTGCCTTTGAGGTCTTGTGAGAAAGATTTTACCTGTGCCTATGTGTTGAAGTGTTGGCCCTATGCCCTCTTCAACTAGCTGCAAAGTCTCTGGTCTAACTTCCAGGTCTTCAATACATCTTGAAATGACTTTTGTGCAGGGTGAGGAAGTGAGGTTATTTCTATTTTCTGCACATGGTCAACAAGTTTTGTCAACACCATTTGTTGAAGGGGCTATCTTTTTCCAACATGAATTTTTGTTTTGGCTTCTTTGTTAAAAATCCATGGGCTATAAGTGTGCAGATTTGTTTCTGAGTCTTCTATTTTGCTTCATTGGTCTATGTTTCTGTGTTTGTGCCAATACCATGCTGATTTTATTACTGTGGCTTTGTAGTATAGTTTGAAATCAGGTATTGTGATGCCTCCTGTGTGGTTCTTGTTGCTGAGAACTACTTTGGCTATTATGATTTTTTGTTGTTCCAAATAAATTTAAGGACTGATTTTTATACATCTGTGAAGAATGACCTTTGTAATTTAATGGCTGTTGTATTGAATCTGTAGATCACTTTTGAAAAAATGGCTATATTGATGACATTTATTTTGCCTATTGAAGACCATGGAAGGTCATTCCATCTTCTGAGTTCTTTGATTTCTTTTTTCAGTGCTTTATAATTTTCCCTGTAGAGGTCTTTTACCTCCTTGTTTAGTTTTTTTCCTAAATATTTTATTTTTAGGGGGTGGATATTGTAAGTGGAAGTGTTCTCTGGATTTATTTTTCAGTGCATTTATGGTTGGCATACGGGAAAGCTTCTGATTTTTAAGATTGATTTTGTACCCAGACACTTTGCTGAATTTGTTAATCAATTCTATAAGTCTTTTGGTTGAGTTTTGTGGGTTTCTTAGTATCATGTCATCTGTAAATAAGGATAGTTTTAGTTCTTTCCTTCATATTTGTATTGCTTTGATTTTCTTATTTTGCCTTATTGCCCTGGCTAGAGTCTCAAGCACTATATTGAAAAGGAATGATAATAGTGGACATCTTTGTCTTGTTCCTGTTTTTAGGGGGAGCTTTTACAGTTTTCTCCTATTTAATATACAGTAGGCTGTGGGCCTACTGTATATTACCTTTATCAGATGTTGAGGTATGTTCCTTCTATTCTCATATTCTGCAGTGCTTTTAGCATGAATGGATGTTGGATTTTGTCAAATGATTTTTCAATGTTCATGTGATTCTTGTTTTTAGTTCTGTTTATGTGGTGAATTAGATGGATTGTATTTTTTTGTATATAAACCAGACTTGCATCCTTGGGATGAACTCAACTTGGTAATGATGTATAATTTTTTTGATGTGGTTTTGAATGCATGTTGCTAGTATTTTTGTTTAGCAGTTTTGCATCTAAGTACATCAACAATATAGGCCTGTAGTTTTATTTTCTTGAGTTGTTTTTATTTCATTTTGGTATTAATGTGATGTTGGCTTCCTTGAATGTACTTGGGAGAGTACTGTTTCTTTCTATTTCATAGGAATAGATTGAGGAGTATTGGGATTAACTCTTCTATAAAGGTTTTATAAAATTCATCTAGGAAATCATCTGGTCCCAGGCTTTTGTTTGATGGTAGGCTCTTTATTGCTGTTTCAATCTCTTTGATTGCTATTGGCCAGTTTACATTTTCTTTATCTTCTTGATTCAATTTAGGAACATTGTGTGTCTAAAAACTTGTCAATTTCTTCTAGATTCTGTTGGAGTATAGTTTTTCAAAGTATTTTCTGATGATCCTCTGGATTTCCATGCTGTTGGTGGTTATATCACCTTTTTCATTTCTTATTTTAGTAATTTGGTCTCCTTCAATGATTAGGAACCCGGGATAATGCCTCTCTTGGTCTGTGCAAGTGCCCAGTATCACTGGTTCCTCTTGTGCTGCAAGCCTCAGTCTCTGAGCTCTCCACAGGGCCTGTCCCTGAGTCTCTCTCTGTCTGTGCAGGTGGCAGGTATAACTGGAGTCAGATCCATTGTATGTGCAGGTCTCCACACTTTCCACAGACCCTAAGCATGTGTCTCTCTCCACCTATGTAGGTGGCAGGTGCCACTGGGACCAGACCTACTTTACACAGGAGTCTGCATTCTCCACAGATAGAGCTAAAATGGTCTGACTTCTCCCCAGTCACCACAACTGGGTGGCCTGTATTGATCTCTGGGGGTCCTATTAGGGCCCTGAACCCTGCAGACTGTAGGCCTCTTTGCCTGATTGGCCATGGGGGCTGTCTGCTAATCCATGCCTCTGCTGTGTCTGACAGTAGACTTCACTCCCACTTTCATTGGGATGAACGGCAAAGTCTTAGACCTCAGAAGTCTATCTTGTGAGTCCCTATAGCCGCATTAGGTGGTCTCCTGCAGGGATGGCTAGTTCACTTATGGTGCTGTTGAGAGCTGTTCTGGGGCATGGTGCATGCCTGTAATCACAGTACTTGGGCGACTGAGACAGGAGGATTGCAGGTTTGAGGACAGCCTCAGCAAGTAGTGAGACTCATAAACCTAGTGAGATTTTGTTTCCAAATAAGATATAAAATTGTGTTGGGGGTATAGCCTTTTAGCAGTTAGAAGGCCCCTGGGTTCCGCCCTCAGTACCACAAAAAAGAAAAACAAAACAAAATAAAACAAAAAAACTGCTCTGGACCTGGATCTGTAGAGGATGAAGTGGGCTTGGCTGCCACTTCTGCAGGTTCTAGCCAGGCGCTCAGGCAATCGGATCTCTGTGAAGTGATGTGTGGACCACTTACAATTCCCATGAGCTGCAGCTGATTACTTTGCATCAAGTCATTGACTTCTTTGCTGGAGATCTCTGGAGGCGGCAGTACCAGCAGTCCCTTATGTGGTTAGGCAAAATGGTGCCACGGGGATCCCATGGCTGCAGTAGTTTTCCAGGGGAAGTCCATGGAGTACTTTGCCGTCCTTTTTTCTGTCTTCTGGCTTTGTTTCTGCTGCTTTCAAATTTTGTTCTGTTGTTGTTGTTGCTTTGTTCAATTTTTTGCTGCTTTTTTTCTCTTGTCAAGACATCGCCTTCCCAGCGATAGAGTTCAAGTGTCAGCACTGAGATTTGCTGCTTCCCTCAGTCACCATATTCCCAGAAGTCCTCAAAATTTACATTGTAGTTTGGGCCCACATGGAATAATATAATTCTTTTAAACTAGCAATATCTTAAGATGTGTTTATTTTACTTCCTTTCTATCACACAATTTAAAAAAATTCTTCAAATTTCCTAAGAGGAAAACACCTCCATGGACACAATGTACATACACAAAGTTATCAAAGCTAATCACTGTGTGGAGCACAGGAAAGGTGGGGGGAAGAGGGAGTTGGGAACTGGGGGAGGTCTCAATGAATGCTATGTGCATGTATGCTTCAATCACCGTGAACTTCATCAAGATGTATAATTACACTCCGCAACTTAGCGAGACTCAGTTTCAAAATAAAGAATAAAAAATAGGGCTGAGGGTATAGCTCAGAGGTAGAATGCCCCTGAGTTCAATCCCCAGTACCGCAAGAAAAAAAAAAAAAAAAAAAAGATGTATAATTACAATGCACCAATGAAATAAATTGCGTAAGGGTGACCTTCTTAATGAAACATTTCCTAAATAATATAACATATATTTAAACTACATAATTAGAATCAAACCAATAATTTTCATAAAAATTTAAGGCCTTATTTATAAAGTTTAAACCATATCTCTGTCTAGGATTGCCTGAATTTATTAAATTTCAAGAAAATATCAACTGGCACCCGTGTGTGTGTGTGTGTGTGTGTGTGTGTGTGTGTGTGTGTGTTTTACTGAAGATGGAACCAAGGGTGCACTGCCACTGAGCTATGCTCTGAGCACTTTTTACTTTTTATTTTGAAATAGGGTCTCACTAAGTTACTGCACACTAGCCTCAAAACTGTGATCCTTCTATCTCAGCCTCACAAAGTATTGGAATTATAGATTTGTGTCACTGAGTTTGTCTGCCTACACCCTAAATTTTTAAGTAAATAAAAAAAAGCATAGTATTGTGGTAATGAAATAATGGCACCCAAACATGCCCACATCCTAATACCCAAAACTGTGAATATGTTAGTTTATATTGCAATGTGAATTAAATTCTAATAGCTGGCCTTAAAATGGGAAGATTCTTCTCAATTATCTGGGTAGGCTCAAGGGAATTACATGAGTCCTTGTAAGTGGGAGGGAGAGACTGAGGAATATGAACTCTCTTTCAGGGAGAGCCACCTCAGTAGGACTTGGTCTGGCACTACTAACTTAAAGATGGAAGAGAGGTCTGGAGGGAAGGAATATAGTCAGCCTCTAGAGGCTGGGAAAGTTTAAAAAAATGGATTCCAGCTAGAGTTTTAAGACATTGCCTTTGTGCCTACCAACCCCTGAGCTTTAGCTCCTTGAGACCCATATTGGGACTTCTAGAATGGTAAGATAAATTTGTATTTTTTCAATCTGCTAAAATTGTGGTGATTTATTATAAAACAGCCTTAAGAAACTATGGTTAACATTTGAGTGGAACAGTTCTACACTGTGTAAAATTGTCTAGAACATTTTAGATGTCAGCAAAATTCTCATTAAAGGCTAAATTATATATTGCCTCTGATTGGGATGACCTGAATTACAAAATTCTTACTATTGCTCTAAAATTTTTAATTAAATTAAAAATGGTGCAAGAAATAAAAATTTAACCTTAATGTAGCAATTAATTTTGCTATTGAGTATCCATGTCCCTATAGTGTTAACAATCTCTCAAAGCATTATGAAGTCAAGTATAATAGGTCATGATGGTGCAGGTCTGTAATCCCAGTGCTCAGAGGCTGATATGGGAGGATTGTAGTTTCAAGGCCAGCCTTGAAAATTAAGTGAGGTCTTCCATATTTTAGTAAGACCTTGTTTCAAAATAATAAATAAAAGATGTAGCTTGGAGGTAGAATGTCTCTGGATTCAATCCCTAGTACCACCCTAAAACAAAACAAAACAAAACAAAACAAAACAAAACAAAATCCCCCAAAAAACAAACAAACAAAAAACCCAAAAAACAAAACCAAAAAAGTTTTAGTAGTATTTCCAGTTTTAGAGAATAAATTATGGCTAAATTTGAATTTCCAAAATATAACAGAATATTATTAAGTGTACTAAAGTATGTAAAGTTTGAAGTTAAAGTGCTTTATCTTGATGTCAAAATAAATTCTTCTTGAAATACTACAATCATGCTTGTTTTCCTGTATTTTATTCTGTCTTGTTCTTAATTTTTCCTTTCTCTATCTTTGCTTCTCTTCTCATTTTCAGAAAAAGGGGATGTTGCATTGATGTCTGTTATTTCTGTTTTCCTTAAGTGGGACCTCTGAGACTCAAATAACAATATCTATTACTTTCTTTTCTTAATAAGAATCTATCCCTCATTTTACCTCTTTATTTCACTGATATTTATATGTTGATTTTCCTCTCTCTTTTCCAATCACTTCAGACCTAGAAACAATGTTCTTCAAACTAAGAGATTCCAAACAATGGAAGAGAATGGTTAGAGTGAAAAAAATATCCTGTAATGAGATAAATACCTTAAGCATTTAGTATATTTTTTGGCACACAATCAACATTCAATAAAAATCAGTTTCCTTCCTTTCCCTGACCTTAAACAGAAAGCATTTCATAGAGCATTCTGTGGTAAGATGCATTTGTACACAAGGAGAGTCATACTTTCTCAATTTCCTGCATTAGTGACTATGTTCAATAGCAATTAGCCTCAACTGTAGGTAAGGGACCGGAAATACAGCTCTTGCATTGCTGTGGTTATGTCAGAAACCCTGACACTCTGCACATTAAACTTGGTACAGTTGTTGGGAAAATAACTCAGACTTCACTACACAAAAGGTTAAGAGCAATTGTATTTGGCACTATACAAAGGTGCCAGAGTAGAGAAGGAGATTGGATGATAGGAGGAAGCATCACATTAAAGGGAACCAAATTAAGAACAAGCGGTCCAAAGCAGAAGGGTTTCTAGGTAGCATTTTTTTTTTTCAGGATCAGTTGGGTGTTTGTATAGATTAATAAGATATATCCTAGTCATTTCCAGGGATGCTAAATATATAAGTTTAAAGGGAAGAATTTCTCATGACATGCTCCTGCTCCCACTGGAAGCAGGAAAATAATCAAGAGAAGCAGGAAACAGAGATATGAGCCAAATGGTAGTAAAGCAGACTTGTTCTTCCCACAGTGAATCAGAACTAGAGAACCTAAAGCCAGTTACCAGTCATTCCAAACTTGTTTTCACGCCACACTCCTTTTACGAGTATTAGTATTAAACACATTTTATCACTAAGAGTATTTCTCATTAGTTCAGATGTTTGACAAGAATGTCTCTACTGGTAGTTCGTAAAAGATTAGATTGGGAGGAATGATAAGACTTTTGTCTAAGAGATTCATAAAATCCTGGAACAGTCATTCTCAAACTTCAAAGCCTATCAGAATCTCTTGTGAACTTTATTAAAACAGAAGCTGCCAGACATTAGGTTTGGAGAATGACCTGAGAATCTGCATGCTTAAACAACTTTCAGGCCAGAAATAGTGGTGTATACCTGTAATCCCACTACTTAGGAGACTGAAACAGGAGGATCACAGGTTCGAGGCTAGCCTCAGCAAACAGTGAGACTTTCAGCAACTTAATGAGCCTCTGTTTCTGAACAAAAAATAAAAAAGGCAGAGAGTGTAGCTTGGAAATAGAATGTTCCTGGTTTCAATCTCCAGTACATAAAACAAACAAGCAGTTTTCAGGTGGTATTACCATGTAAAATTGTGGTTTAAATTAAATTTCAAAAAAATTACAAAATTTTGTTAAAGTATCTTTCATTCAATATTTAGATTAAATTCACACTAAAAGATTGGTCACTATTTATCTGAATTAAAATGTATTTGGTATCCTGCATTCTATCTGGAAATCATATTCTCCTGGCATATTGTCACTATTCTGGGAATCTCACTTTAAGTACCACTGTTTCGCTGGGCTAATTGCTAACGGTCTTGCTAATTTGTTGAGGCTGGCCTCAAACTTGGAATCTTCCTGTCTCAGCCTCCCAACTACTGAGATTACATGTGTGCACCACAATGCCTGGAAAATCTCCAGTCTTTTTATTGTTCAGTGTAATAGTTCCATGTGTTAACCATATCAGCCTTGTTTATTCATACTTTAAAACATACACACACACAGCATTAAATCTTGAACTAAATAAGCCCATTTCTGTGCTATTAACAAAGGTAAAATTTCTATCTTTGCCTATGGCCTGTAAGCCACCAGATTCAATTTAAGTGTTTGACTACTACTCATGTCCTTGGTAATTGTATGATATTTTTAAAAAATTAACTTTATTATTTAGAGTGATTTTAAATTTATATAAAAATTACAAATATAATATAGAAAGCTCCCATAAAATCAGCACCTAGTTTCTCCTATTATTAATATCATAAATTATTATGACACACATGTCATAATTAATAAACCAATGCTTATATATTATTACTAACGTCCACACATTATTCATATTTTCTTATTTTTCACCAAATATCCTTTTTCTGTCCCAGGATTCCACTAGGATATTATATTGCATTTAATCATCCTGTCTCCTTTGAGTACTCTTGGGTGTGGCAGTTTTTAAACTTTCCTTGTTTTTGACAGTTTTGAGGACTATTATTGAGATATTTTTTAAAACATACTTCACTTGGGATTTACCTGATTGTTGTAGTATGATTGTGTTGTGTCTTTGGGTTTTTTTTTTTTTTTTCCGGTACTGGGGATTGAACTCAGGGGCATTCTACCTCCGAGCTACACCCCCAGCCCTATTTTTTATTCTTTATTTTGAAACTGTGTCTCGCTAAGTTGTGGAGTGCCTCACTAGGTAGCTGAGGCTGGCCTCAAACCCGGATCCTCCTGTCTCATCCTCCCGGAATGCTGGGATTACAAGCGTGCCGCCACCACGCCCGGCCGTGTCTTTAGGTTTTGAAAAGGAAGATCACTGGGGCAAAATGCCTTTCTGATCACATTATATTAAGGACATATATTATAATCATTAACAGTAATCATTAACAATTATTGTTAACGTTGACTTTCACCAACTGTCCAAGATAGTGTTTATCAGCTTTTTTGAGAAGTTCTCCTCTCCCCTCCCCATGCCGTACACTCGTCTTTAAGAGTAGTTTGTGTATAGGCATTGTTGAAAATAGATTAGAGTGTATGGTACTTGTGAACTTCTTTTATAAAACTTACTGTATTTGAGAGTGATTGATCCTTGCAAGAGTACTGAATGATTTATCGACCTAAATCCATCATGGCCTCAAAAATCCTTTTAAAACTCTATGTACTAAGAGTGAGATATTAGAGTTTGAAGAGTTTCTGTCTTGTAGAGAAGAAACTCCAGCATATTCTGTAAAAAATGTGCTCAAGAATATATGTTGCAGTTCATAATGTACGAACTGAAGACTTTATTACTGATTTTACTATAGTAGTTTTATATAGTGCTTTTCCAAGAGTTTTTTTGCATTTAAAAGTAAAATCAATCTGATATTAATTGCTATACTCAAGAGTGTTTAATAGTTAGCATTGCTTTTAGCAGTCCATGACAACTCTTTATGTGTTCCTAATTCTTACCTCTAAACAATTTTCACACTAACCTGAACTTTGGAGCATATTAGCTGAAGCTTTGGAGCATATTAGCTGTTGCTATTGGTGATAAAAAACCTTAAGAATACTTCACAGTACCCAAAATGAACCCTCATACTTCTTGAGGCATCAATGACATTTATGGAGTTTTTTTTTTCCTATTTAAAAAGTATTTCTAATATTTTTCTATGCAGTCTCTCCCTGAAAACAGGCAGTCAGTTCATATCTTATTGTAATTGTCATAGTTATCAGTGGCTTTAGGGGAAAAACACTAGCTGTTAACAAAGGTGAAATATCAAGAGACAACTATTTTTTATTTATTTATTTATTTTTTTTGCGGTACTGGGGATTGAACTCAGGGGCATTCTACCTCCGAGCTACGACCCCAGCCCTATTTTTTTATTCTTTATTTTGAAACCGAGTCTCACTAAGTTGCGGAGTGCCTCACTAGGTAGCTGAGGCTGGCCGCGAACCCGGATCCTCTGGTCTCAGCCTCCCGAATGCTGGGATTACAAGCATGCGCCACCACACCCGACTGACAACTATTTTTAATTAATAGATATTTAAAGCCTGAACACAGATCCAAAAGATAAAAGCCCACAAAGTTAAAGCAGAGGATTTTTTTGGATGGACTCAACCATATTCCAAGATTGTTGCTTAAAATTTTATTATTGTTATTTTATACTAATAGCACTTTTATTGAATCACTTTCTTTTCTCATGAATTTAAGAATTAGATTAGATTCCTTTACAGGTAATTTGACACAGAAAAAAACGCACTTCTGGATAATATGCAACACAAGTGCTTTTTGAGTTTGTTAATTTTTTTTAACCCAATTTAACTATTATGAGTTTGGGGTTATCTTCAAGTGTAGAAAAACAAGCCACTATAATAATATCACATTTATCTTTATTTGCCTAAAGCCAAAATGTTTTTATAGCTTTTATAATTAGGATAGGGAAAGATGCTGGAATGGATTAAGCAAAATTTAGAAATGCTACCTGGAGCTTTTCTTATTTCTTACTTATAGTACATTAAATACTAGAATTTCTTTTTATTTTAGGAAATAGATAAAAAGGGGAAATTTGAAATGAGTCATGGATGTAAAATATGAGCTAAGTTATAATGGTACAGAGTATAGATCTTCACTAAATAGATTTCTCTAATAGGCAACTGACAGTAATAATGAATTGCTCATCCTGTTTTAGAGATCTCTTACGATGCTGTGATGTCTTTCACACTTGTATATTACTGAAGGCTGAAATAATTATCACCCCTCACACCTACACTCTTAATGTTTTTCTGTGTGTGTATGTATAATATATGCATGGATATACACAAGAACAACAGAGGGAGAAGGAGAAGATGGAGGAGAAGGAGAGATTGGCTCTTGTAGCTAAAAATATCCACAGAATGTGTGTGTAATTTCTGAGTACTAGACTTGAAATAAATTATAATTGTAATTTGTCTGATATTATTTGCATGAATCCTTTAACTATTACTAACCACTAGATAGAATGCTGATGTTAAACAATATAAGACAACATTTATGATCCAAGAATCATTGTATATGTCTGAAATAGTCAACATTCACAAATAGGTGATAGATGTTTATTAAACTCAAGTAGCAAGCATCACTCTAGATGTGGAGGTGTAAAAGGGAGTATTCTTAACAGGCACTCCAAGAGCATACAATGGTAGGGGAGGTGATATTAAACCAAAATACAAACAGCTCAATTATAAGTATATTAAGTTCTCAGAACATATGGATGAATGAAGAAAGTGTAAAAACATGGGGTAAAATGTGGTGTCCTGAGAGCTGTGATAGAGGAATAAGAATTATCTGAATAGTAAAGCAGGAGATCCTTGAGGAAATAACATTTACATTGAGAAAGTAAAACTATGAAATAATTATCCAAGAAAGGAGATGAGTAGAATCAGGTGGTGAATTAGTTCCGGGTAGGAGAAATATCTCCCTGAATCAGGAAGACAGGTGGCTGCTCCCACACAGAAACAGTGATTATGGCTATTAAGAGAAAAGTTAGAGGAGTGCTGTGCACATGCCTGTTTATATAGCTCTGAACCTCATTATGATGTGTAATTACGATGCACCAATAAAAGTGTATAAAATTTCTTGGAGAACTTCAGGAGAATTCAACACTCCTGACCCTCTGGATTGTTGAGTAAACATCACCTTTCATCCTTCTTGCTTGTAGCCAAGGTCCTCCTAACTGGGAAAAGGTGATATATGAAGTTTTATAGTCATTAATTTTAATGAAACCTGTTTTCAGTTGATTAATATCATTTGATTATGGAATTAAAGCAGAAAAGGCATTAAAAGAGTGCCTCAAGTGAAGACAGAATTTTTTCCTGAACCCCACATGTCTGAGATTATTTTAAATGTTCTAGCAGATAGTTCTGGACCAGATAATCTTAAGGGTCAAGGATTCATCTCAATCTTTTATTTTTTATCTATTCATCTTAATTTTTCTTAAAAGAAAAAAGAACATGAACATATATCTCAGATGAAGTTGTACACAATTGCTTGTATGCCTTTTTATTGTAATAATTCGTGCTGATAATGACATATGTGCGCACATTTCTCATCTGACCCCTTCCCCAGTTCCCACACCGCTCCCTCGCCCTCCCTCCCTCTCAAGTTTAGTTCAGTGAGTGACCTTGATATAATTGTGTAAGTACATCATGTGTCTTAGGATGTCCTCCCCCCAAGCCCTGTCCGTCCCCTTTGGTTAAATCAACTTCTTTGTTTATCGAGGGTCTTTACTTTTTCATCTGGGGGTCCTCTTATGCCCCACCTTCTCCCTAACATCCACATATTAGGGAGAACATATGCTTCTTTACTCTTTGTGACTGGCTAATCTCACTTAACATAATGTTTTCCAGTTGCATCCATTTCCCTGCAAAGAACATGATTTTGTTCTTCTTTATGGCTGAGTAAAATTCCATGTGTACATATCCCATAGTTTTGTAACTCATTCATCTGTTGATGGACATCTTGGCTGCTTCCATAGTTTGGCTATTGTGAATTGTGCAGCTATAAACATAGATACACATGCGTCGGTCTGATAGTTTGGTTTCCATTCTTTTGGGTAGATACCCAGAAGTGGTATTGCTGGGTCATAAGGTAGGTTCATTCCTATTTGTCTGAGGATCCTCCATACTGTTTTCCAAAGTCGTTGCACAAGTTTGCAATCCTACCAACAATGTATTAGGGTTCCCACTTCTCCACACCCTCACCAGCAGTTGTTGTTCATGTTTTTTATGACTGCCATTCTGATTGGAGTTACGTGAAATCTCAAGGTAGTTTTCATTTGCATCTCTCTTATTGCCAATGATGTGGACCATTTCCTCATACATTTATTGGCCATTTGTATTTCTTCTTTTGTGAAGTGTCCGTTTAGATCCTTTGCCCATTTTTTTTATTGGGTTATTTGCTTTTTTGGCTGTGATTTTCTTGAGTTCTTTGTATATCCTAGATATTAGACCTCTATCTGAAGCAATAAAAACCATGCAGAAGGTATCACAATACCTGACTTCAAACTTTACTACAAAGCCACAGTAATAAAAACAGCATGGTATTGGCACAAAAACAGACACATAGACCAATGGAGCAGAATAGAAGATTCAGAAACAGACCCACAGGCTTACAGTCAACTGATTTTTGACAAAGGAGCTTATATGCCTTTTAACTCCAGAGTGCTGGAGGATACATTCTTTGGTTTAGAAGAGAGATGTTCTCCTTTATCTCTGTGAGATTCCTCTACCAGAATATTCAAATAACTGCTACCTGCCAATTAAAGTACATTTATTGTCATATTTTTCAATCAAAATCATCTCTACTAAAAATAATTGATTACTATAGTAAACATTTATAAAAGTAAAAAATTCCAAAGCCTTTTATCTTTACTGCATGATTCAGAAGCAATGGATATTGGTCAGCAAACTGACCAATGCATAATTAAGAAAACTAATTAATAGAAAAATATTTTTAAAAGCTGGATGTGGTTGCGCATGTTTGTAATCCCAGTACTAGGGAGGCTGAAACCAGAGGATCTGGGTTCCGGGCCAGCCTCAGCTACTTAGTGAGGCCCTCCACAACTTAGTAAGACCCTGTTTCAAAAATAAAGAATAAAAAATTGGGCTGGGGGGTGTAGCTTGGAGGTAAAATGCCCCTGAGTTAAATCCCAGGTACCGCAAATATATATATAGAAAATATTTTTATTACTTGTCATGTTATCAATATTATTTGTAGGAATTTGGAAACTTTATTCTTTAGAATCAGTCTAATACTTCTATATGCTCAGTCTCAATCTTCTCTATATTCTCCCCTTAATCTTCTTTATTCAAGTTGAGAAAAGGCCAGTTTAATAATCTGTGACAAGTAAACAATTAACTATTTTAAATAATTTTCTCTAGTGAAGCATAAACTTATGAAGGCAAGAGAATGTAAGTTTCTGAATAGTGCAGATAATAAGCACTTTTGAATTCTTTTTATCATTAGACTTATCTAGAAGGACTTAAGATTATTTTCTTTCTTGTTTCTAATCAGGAAGAAAATCAAATAATTGGATATAGATAGGTCCTATCATAGTGATAATTTTCTATATGCTTTGACAATATTGTAGTCTTAAAACCAGGATATATGACCTAATATTTCTTTTTTAATTTATAAGCTAACTTATCTAAAAGTCCTTACTGATTTATCAAGAATAAATCATTTTAGTTAATGTATTTAACTGAAGTGGTTTAATTGAAAATAATAAAATTCCAGGAAAGCAAGACTGTTCCATAAAAGGCAATGCCTATAGTTGTTTTTGCCTTTATAAAATGATCTCCAGAAGGATGTCTCTGCCCTTTGCTCAATCTTACTTTAATTGAGTTAGGCAATGGACTTTGCACCCTTGGGAGACACAACTTACAAAGATTCTTGCCACTAAGTTTTCTATAATGTATTTCCTACTGGCAAGCAAGCTCCCACTAAGCTCTGAATCTGGGTCTCATTTAGTGATGCCTCAATAGTTAGAGTTGTGACTTTCAGAAGAGAGAAGTCAGTTGTAGTTGGGAGGCAAAAGAAAACTGCCAAGTAGTGCATTCAAGAGTAGAGTAGTTCTCATGAAATGTATAGAGCAGGCAATTCCAGCCACCAGGCTACATCAGGTCAATGAGAGAGAGAGAGAGAGAGAGAGCCCCTGATGATCTGAGCAAGGTTTTGAAACATGCATGGAGGAAATAATCTAAAACATTTTCTTTAACTCTGACAGCAGGCCCAGCTACATTATTATTCATATACTGTGACAAATTAACACTCTGTATTTTTTTTCTATACATAGTCCCTGACTTTTTAAGTATTAATGGGTATCATTCCTACTGGACTGAATTCTATCTATACAACTAGACAGTCAATCTGCTTGGGGCTTTCATACTCTTCTTGGAAGCTTCTTTATTTCTTTGAGGATCTTTAGTAAGTTAGGGCCAACTTTAGAATAAAAACAAAGATAAATAAAATTGATTAAAAATTAAAAGTAGCTTCAATTTACTGAGCACTTCCTATGGGATAAGCACATTTTATAATTGATCTCAATTTTTTGTGGCAACTATATGAGAAAATTACCAATCATTCTAATTTTATTGTTAAGGAAATATGCATAGGAACACACAGCCATGACATGGAATGGCTGAGATATAGCTCTGACGTCTCTCTACCAAGTCTTTCCTACTCAGTCACAGGATGCCCTTTTAAACAATAATTATTTTTGTGTGTGGTACTAGGGATGAAACCCAAGGGTGCTATACCTCTGCATTAGATCCCCGTCCTATTTTATGTTATTTTGAAAATAAGGTCTCACTAAATTGCTGAGGGCCTCGCTGAGGCTGGCCTCGAACCTGTGATCCTCCAATCCCAGCCTCCCAAGAGCTGGGAGCCTCTTCCTCTGGTTTAATAATTACTATTGGAGGAAGGGTGTAGAAAATGCAGAGGTGGCAACTAGTTCTTTCACTATAGCTCATCATCAGAAACAAATCATCATAAAATATAAAATAAGTCTTATTTTTTCTTTAAAAATACAACATACCAAAACACTTCCAGCAACTCAGAAGGCTGAGGCAGGAGAATCCCAAGTTCAATGTCAGCCTGGGCAATTTAGCAAGACCCTATCTTAAAATAAAAATAATAAATAAATAAAAATATCTGGGGATGTAGATAGAGCACTCCTGTTTTCAATCCTGTGTAATGTAAGAGAGAAAGAAAGAGGAGAATGAAAGAAAGACAGAAGGAAGGAAAGAAAAAAGGAAGGAAGGAAGAAAGGAAGGAAGGAAGGAAGGAAGGAAGGAAGGAAGGAAGAAAGGAAGGAAGGTATGAGGTAGAGTAGAAGGGATAAAAATTTAGGCAGGAAGGAGACATTGGGAAGGAAAGGAAAAATATAGCTTTAAAATCTGGAGAGTTCATAGACCCTGCCCCCACCGGAGATTCTTTTGGACAAAGGCCAGACTTCAGCGACCTCCCACTCTTGAAACCCGAGAAAGGAGGAGGATCCAACTTGGAACACCTATCTATCAACCGCCAATACCTGAGAAAGGAGGAGGTCCAGACTGCTTCTGTGCCCGCCCCTCTTAAAAGCTTATATAAGAACCGAAAGAGACCAAAAAGCTCTTTTCTGCCCTCCTACTCCCGCTTCCCCGTCCCTTGTTTTCCTAAATAAATTTCTGCCTTTTGTTCCTGACTGGCATGTATTAAAATTATTTTTTATCACGGAGGCCAAGGACCCATGAGTGGGACCCTGTTATCCCACCACAGAAGGAAGGGAGGGAGGAAGGAAACAGACTACTGAAATTGTGTTACACCACCATATTTCTGAGCTTTCTAAAAGCCTGGGCTTTTTGTTTGTGAGATAGATAAATGCCTAGCTCCCAGAGTTGTTACAAGGTAAATGTTTTTAGCCCAGGGATATTTTCCCATAGGAAAGTAACCCATGCATTCAAGAGGTAGCCTTGTCTAGTGGGTAGCAGTGTAGAATTGTTTGGGTGGGAACCTAGCTCTCTCTACACATATTACATGAATATCTTTATGCAACCTACTTGTCCTTTTTTTTGTCTCAGTTGTTATATCTGTATTTTTTACTGATAACAACTATTTGATAAGTCTGTTGCAAGGACATGTGCGTTTGCAAATATAAAATTCACAGAAGAGTTTGTAGCCCATTTTAAGAGATCCTTATGTTACTTGGTCATAAATAATCCGTTATTACATCTAGATATTCTCAATCTGCTCTTTCTTAGGTTTTTATTTTCTTAGTAAGGCTCAAATACTATATATTTGTTTCTTTTCTTTGACTTGTCTTTCTTCCCTCCATTTCTTTTGCAAAGCTGGTTAGTTTTTCCCACAATATTCTGTTATGTTTATCATCTGTACAGACTATTTTTGAAAATTTGTACTAACAGATCAAGGATAAAGTATTGACCTCGCTCTGCTGACAACATAAAACCTTGAGCACTGCTCATGCAATCTGGAAGGATTCTCATTTTCCTCCTCCTCTTCTCCACTGACATGAAATCAGTGTTCCCTCTCCAAAAAACAGATTCTCTGCATCTGACAAATTCATGCAAAATTAAAACCTCACTACCATGCAAACTTAACCTTCATATGGATGTGCTTCTTCATTTTTTAAAATGAGTCAGAGAGAGGCTTTCTTTTAATTACCCTCCAGACTTCTCAATAGCATTAAAACAAAAAGGCAAGACATATCTTCATTGTTTGGCATGCTTATAATTTCCTTTTTATTCCTTTGAATTAGCAACATCATCCATTATACTTAAATTTTTGCAAAACAATATATTTTACTGACTCCATGGGATATTGACAGAGTTTAATGTTTGCTGCCAGAGAGAGAAAAAATACTTTTTTTCTCAGTGTGAGGGTAAAACAGAAATAATTAGAAAATATTGTAATGAAATAGATAAGTCCCAGTGTCAGCAAAGTCTGACTTTCTGTAACACAGTTCAAGCTCTCGGTTTTGAAACCCTAAAAGAAGGCTGGCTGCAGAATGTAGGGATCTTATCCAAAACTCTTTTTGTTCCATAACAGCCACTTGGAAATAGATTCTTGCACTAATCTATAGTTAAGCACCATCAAAACCAAGTAAACTTCCCAGTCTGTACACAAATTATATGGATCAAATTGTAATTTTATTTGGATAAACAATCTTGCCACATTTATGGTAGTGAATAGAACTCTGTGTGTGTG
The DNA here is from genome assembly GCA_004027655.1 of Graphiurus murinus. Taxonomy (NCBI): domain Eukaryota; kingdom Metazoa; phylum Chordata; class Mammalia; order Rodentia; family Gliridae; genus Graphiurus; species Graphiurus murinus. The sequence goes on from PVLC010018711.1 coordinate 23,719, forward strand.
TGTGTGTGTGTGTGTGTGTGTGTGTGTGTGTGTGTTACTGGGGATTGAAATGAGAGATATTCTACCTCTGCAATACACCCCCAATCCCTTTTATTTTGAAACTGGGTCTCCTTAATTACTGATTGCTGGGCTTGAGCCCATGATCCTCCTGTCTTAACTGCCTAAATACTGGGATTATAGGTGTGAACTACTGAGCTTAGCTTAGGGAATACAATTCTTAGGTTAGTTTCAAATATGTTTCAATAGTTGGTAAATGTTTTTTCACTTAAAATTATCTTAAAGTTTGTATTTCTGGAAGGACAAAGTGGTACATGCCTGTAATCCTAGTATTTGGGAGGTTGAGACAGGAAAATTGCAGGTTTGACTCTCAGCAACTTAGTGAGACCCTCAGCAATTTAACAAGAACCTATTTCAAAATTAAAAAAAATAGAATAGAGCTAGGAGTGTGGCTCGAATGTAGGATATCCCTGGGCTCAATCCCAAGTACCTAATATATATATATATATATATATATATATATATATATATTTACACACACTTTATCATATGTCTATCATATATAATATATAATTTATATATCATATATAATATATATATTTATTTACACACACTTTATCATATGTCTATCATCTATCTATCGATCTATCGATCTATCTACCTATCATCTATCTGTCATCTATTATCATGTATGTATTTCCTACTTCATCATATTTCTCTAAAGTAGAATATCAAATGTTTTATTTCCAGGCTAGGTGAGTGAGATAAATTACATTTTTGAAACTGCTGGTTAACTATGTTAACAAAGAGGCAACTTTTATTTTTTAAGATTCACCATGTTAAAGCTAATTCTCAATGTACATAGATTCAGTAACACAACAGCAGCTATTGTAAAAAAAAATACAACTTAAAATGAAATCTTATTTGAATGTCAAAAATGAGTTGCAAGTTGTGATTTGTTTTGGTTACTTTAAAGAAGGATCTTTAGTTAAGGAGTATTTGATGAATAATTATTGCACTTGTCCTCGTGGAAAGACTGGGAATACTAAATCAATGAAATGTAATGCATTTGAAAGTCTTATTTGTAATGCATCATGTTGAATGTACTTACTGCTAGGTGTCACTATTGTTCCAATGTTATTGGACCATGAGACATTTTCTTGGACTAAAAGAAGAGAGTCACTTGAATGCCATACTTACTGGTCAGCACATGATTAACCAAAGGAAAATATTTACATATTACCTCTATTAAGGAAAATAATTTAATACATACTCAGAGTACACCTTTGATTCAGTTTCACTGGAGATTTCCTAATAATATGCTTTCTTGTATTGCTTATCAACACTCAGTGGCTGCAGGTGTTGGAGGGAGAAGAATCAACAATTTTGGCTATTTTCAGGGCTAGAGAAGAATTTCCAGAAATATTAAGAACAAATGTCTTTAATATCTATAAATACTTATTTCTTTTAATATGCCCCTATTATGTTTATTTCTTTATATATTTCATCTGCTTTCATGTATACATAATTAAATATTTTAGCTCCATTATGTTTAGATCACTCCCCATGGAACTTTTATAGATTATTAAGTATGCATTATGACATTGTCAGTAGAAGCTTCTGCAGCCCTGTCCAGTTGGAATTCAACTATATTTCCATTCCTAAGCAGAGGATAATATGATCAGCACTTTAGGAGATATAAAAAGAAATATTAGTACAACTTTCAATATTTGTGAGGAGAAATTATGCCTGCAAGATAAATGTTGTATATATTTGACCATTCTCCAATAACTTTAATGTGCAATCATCTGATTTCATTGTCCTGTTAAATACCATATTATTTACTTACATAGTAATGAGAAGAGTGATTCCGAGTTCGTAACATTGTCTTATGAGATGTGTAGCACATCATTAAACCAAAAGAGGTGTTTTGTTTTTTTTTTTTAAGAAAACAACTATGAAAAAACCCCTGTGTGAAAAAAAAATACTATACTACATTGTGGTTCAAGAAAATATTGTAATTTAAGACAAAGCAGTAATGATAAATTACATTTTCCTCGGTAAGCTCAAAACCTGTCAATTCTTTTACTTATAGTGTGGAATCTGTCAGAATTTTCTTTGGCATGTCACACAAAATACAGGATTACATAGCTCATTTGTGTAAAGCAATGCAGAAGTGGTATCTTCACGATTCAACGGAGGTAGTGTGGTTCGGGAATAATGTACAAAGATGCTGCAGCACAGTGTGATTTGATGTGTGGCTAGAGCTTCTTGTCTAAATCAGGAGTTGTGCACTTGCAGCTGTGATTTAAGTTTTCTAGAGTTTGTTTACTGAGAGCAATTGAATGATACAAATCAAATTACGTTTCATCTTAGTTTTTTTTTAATTTTAAGGTGTGACTTTCAAAACATGTTTTCTAATCTATTTTTGTTTTTAGCATATGTTTATTATTAATTGTCACATAGTTATTGCACATATCTATGGGGTACAGTGGGATAATCCCATTCATGTATACAATGTGTAAATATCAGATCAGGGCATTTAGTATTTATATCACCTCAGACATACATAATTTCTTTGTATTGGAAAATTTTAAAATCCTCTTTCTTAGCAAATTTGAAACATTCAATTAATTGTTGTCAACTAGACTTACCCTAGTGTGCTATAGAGCATTAGATGTTATTCCTTCTATTCAACTGCACCCCTCTACCCATGAACCATCCTCTCTCCATCCCTCCCTAACCCACACACTTCCTAGGTTCTGGTTAGCACTATTCTATTCTCTGTTTCTATGAGATCAACTTAGCATGTAAGCGAGACCTCAAGGTATTTATCTTTCTGTGCTTGACTTCTTTAACATAATGTCCTCCAGTTTCATGCACAGTGCTACAAATGACAGAATTCTATTCTCTTTATGACAAAATAATATTCCACTTTATCTACGTTCCTCATTTTCTTTATCCATTCATTCACTGACAGAGACCTAAGTTGTTTCCACTTCATGGATATTGTGAATATTGCTGCAAAAAACATGGGCAAGCAGAGGACTTTTGATATATTGATTTCATTTTCTTTGGAAATATACCCAGTAATGGTAGAATTGGGGGGAGAGCATACTAAGGCACATGATGTACTTACATAATTATATCCAGATCACTCACTGAACTGAACTTGAGAGGGAGGGAGGGCGAGGGAGCGGGGTGGGAATTGGGGATAGGGTCAGATGAGAAATGTGTGCACATTTGTCTTTATCAATTTGTACCTAACAAAAATGTATAAATACAAAGCACGAATTATTACAATAAAGAAAACAATTCTATTTTTAGTTTTTTGGGAAACTTTCATACTGTTTTCCACAAAATTCTTCTTATTTTTAACAAGATAAATATAAAAATCACCAGAAAGAAAACTTACATTTATTTTAAACTCAATTCATATATACATATATACATATATACATATATACACACAATAAAGTTTTCTCTCCTTTTCTAAGACCTAGTATGATGTGCTTATTCTAGGGAATACAGAAATAAATTTCTGTATCTCAGCTTTTGATCCCACTCTGTGGAGTAACAGAGCTAACAAGAAGAGAGAAGCCTAAGCTTCAGAGCTGGTTCAGCTCATTACAGGCAGGCAGAAAGCAAAGCAAAGCAAACAATGCAAAACCAGAAAAAACAACAGACAAAAACAATATGTGGTATGTTAATGTACATGCTTATCAGATTCCACTCACTTATAAATCCAGCCCAATCAAAGGCCAGAAATAGAAATGTCAGTATTACCAGCTCATGGTAGTAGGAAAAATATGCCAAGTCCTGCATTTATGTTACCGTATCAGCATAAGATCTAGCCCATTCACAACTTTTACTTTGGTCATGATTCCAAAAGATTTTCCGTGGAACAAGAAGACTCTCTTTCCCAATATACTCTAAAACACTTCTTAATTGTTTTTAAAGAGTCTTACCATATTGATATATTCTTTTCTCCTGAATATGGAAGATTATTGCCTTGGTTACATTTACCGCAGAAAATAATTAAAAAGTAGACATCACATTTGAGCTGCACTCAAATGCATTATCACCTCACCTTTCAGACTATTATAAAATAAATCACATTCATTGAATTTAAATTGTTAACAAAGAACTTTTATTGTATGGTGCTGGTGATTAAACCCTATTATGTTTTTCATTTTGAAACAGCATCTCACTAAGTTGCTAAGGGCCTCTCTAAGTTGCTGAGACTGGCTTCAAACCTTTAATCCTCCAGTCTCAGTCTCCAAGTACTAGAATTACAAGTGTGCCCCATCATACCTGGCTATGACAATTTAAACAGCAGCAACAAAAATGTTTTTGAGGTTGGCATTGATATTCTCACATATATGTACAACATCAATATCATGGATGGAAAAGGGGAGGGAGTGGAGAGGGAGCCAGGAGTAACTCACCCAGTGCTGTGTGCATTTATGTCACTGTCACTCTGAATTATAATGCACCCAACAAAGTAAATAAAATTAAAATGTGAAAAAATGCTTTGGGAATGCAATAAAATAAAAGTGAAAAAATCATTTCATATTTTAAGACTTCTTGTCAGACATAAAATTCCATTTATCCAAATAAACTCTCTCTCTCCCTCGTCCTTTGTTCTGGCGATTGAACCCAGGGCTTATGCATGTTAGGATATGCTTCACCACTGAGCTACATGCTCAGCCCTAGACCTAGCTTTCCTGTCTTTAACAATAAATTTTCTTCACTTTGACACTTCTCCCCAACCTGAATAACATTTAAATCGTAAAGCATATAGTTATATACATATGAACTATATTTATATGTAGTTTACTGTGCTGGGAAACTGAACCCAGTCTGATGTGTCTGAACTTTATCTCTATGAACAGTACACAGATGATTTTTAGCCTTTTTTCTTTTTCTTTTTATATGCTTTTTATTGTTGTATTGTAGTCTCATATCATAATGTAGTTACAGTGATAGTGGCATACATACAGTAAGTGGTGAGCTTCCTCCAGGCTCCCTCCCGATTCCCTCCCTTTCCCTACAAGTCATTGAGATTGGCATTGAGAACTTCACATATTTTCTTTCTTAGTTTTACCATTCAAGATCACATCTCTCCCACACTATTTTTTTTCTTGGTACTGGGAATGGAACCCTGGGGTGTTCTAGCAGTGAGCTATACCCCTAGCCCTATTTTATTTATTTTGAAACAGGACCTTGCAAAGTTACTGAGGGTCTTGCTAAGTTGCTGAGACTGGCCTTGCACTTATAATCCTTCTATCTCAGCCTCCCAAGTACCAGGATTACAGGCACGGGCCACCATGCCAAGTTCCAAGGTCCTTTAATTCTGTCCCTTGCCCTCAAGCTGGATTGAGAAATCAATATTGGACAGAAACTTTAGATACAGACACTGAAAATACTCTAGATAGTTGTGACTCTTATTATTATGATTTCTGAGGGTGGCTGTAAGCCAAGAGAGCCACTCTCTAGGAGGGCCCTAACCCAGTGAAAGTTAGTTCAGATATGTTGGTCCAGTGAGATGCAATGAGGAGGTGAAACTAAAGTTCATGAAACAGAAGAAATTAATTACTCTCCAGAAGAAACTACCTAGAGAGGTCAGTGGTGTTAATATTTTGGGTGAGGACAATGGGAACTCTGGAGGCAGCAGGAAGCTCAGCTATCAGGAAGGGGGCAGGACAGAACATCTGCAAGTCCCTTCCTTTATTAGGGTGCAGAATATTACCTCTTAGGCTTTCTTTTGGAGGTTATAGATTGACTAGATTAAAGAAAGTCTATGAAGAGGTAACTTATTCACACAACTATTAGGGACTCTCATGGTCAGTAGCATGTGGAGTGTGCTGGTTTTTGGTCAGTGGGACAAAGAAAAAGCAGGCTATATCATAAACTGCACAAGAAGTTTTAACTAAGCTGAATGCAGTAGGGTATAACTGTGTGTGTGTGTGTGTGTGTGTGTGTGTGTGTGTGTGTGTGTGTGGCACCGGGCATTGAACCCAGGAGTGTTCTATCTCTGAGTTACATCTCCAGGCCTATTTTATTTTATTATTTTTTTTGTGGCACTGGGGATTGAACCTAGAGGTATTCTACCTCTGAGCTACACCCCTACCCCTATGTTATTTTTATTTTGGAAGAGGGTCTCCTTAGGTTGATGAATGTCTCACTATTTGCTGAGGCTGTCCTTAAACCTGCAATCTTCCTATCTCAGCCTCTCAAGTACTGGGATTACGAGTGTGTACCACCCCTCCGAGACCTGAAGATGGAAACTGAGGCAGCAATACTAAAAAATATTATGACAATTGTGTAAGTAAAAAGAATGTATTAAGTATTATCAGCAGCTTGTGGTACTGTTAGGAAGAACTCATAGTATTTTCTAGGATAGCTTAGCTCACTGGGTAACTTCCCAAACCACAGCACAGAATGAGGCTAAGGGAGCTGTTCCTTCTATCATGACTTGAAGATCCCAGGAACTGCCCCTGTAGCCATGAGCTCCAGCACAGGCCCCACTGCATAACTGGTGGTGGTCACATCAGTTTGTCATGTGCAGGACTGGGAAGCACTAGCTCTAGAACTACATACACAGTCGGCTGATCTACATCATCATAATAGAAATTTTCTGCACTCTGCCTGTCTTCCCACGTAATATTTTTTATTTTTGTTCAGGCTTATATAAGCATTATTATTAGTGTATCCTAGATCATGTGTTTCCATACATGATCCAAATTGTATTAAAATTCAGAATTTTAATGCATTTCAACCTCTCTGTCTTTTCCATAGAGTGGCATACCAAAAAAGTGGTGGTCACAGAATCTGCCATCTGCTTCCTCATCATTCTCACTAGTAATATGTATGAAACCAGTCCCTGCAGAAGATAAGGATTGCCTAGTGCCTGTAGTCTTCAATCAGTTTGTACTGGCAGTGCCTACCTTACACTATTGTCATAATCTCAAATAAAGTAAATATGTATGAATACTTTAGCACAGTGTAATTTACACATTAGGGATTTCGAAATAGCTGGCATTATAATCCTATCCTCATACTTGTATATCTATCTATTCTAAACTGCAAGTTCTTCCAAGATAGTCACTATATCCTTAATGTATCAATGCTTATCAGTATCTAGCACATATTAGGTGGCCTAATGAGTCATGATAGAAGAAAGATCATAAAAGTGCAAATAAATGCATTCTGTTGAGATTCCTTAGAGATTAAGGCTATGGGACTGCTAAATGTATGCATTGGTATTTATTGAAGATCTTTGAATTTTAAGAAATTAGGACAGTTTGCATAAATAATGAAATCAACTTACTTGATCTTGCATATTTGCAGTCAAGTAAAAGATGAAGTGGTTAATAAGTATGCATTATTAAAACATTAAGTGTATATTAAAAATCATGTCAGGCTCTTCTGTTAATTCATATATAATATAATCAGCAATGCTAAGGAAGGCTGTAAGCTTATTAACCATCAATACATTTATCTCTGCATATTATAAAGGTTATTTTCTTAAAATAAATTTAATCTATTAGGTTCATTATGATTTACTAATCATAAACCAAATGATACCTGGCTTGGTTTATAATACATAATACTATATATATATATTTATATATATATATATATATATTTTTTTTTTTATTTAAGGGACTAATTGGGGACATTTTCCAGTTGATGCTATGGAACAGAAGTTTGAAAATAAATAAAACATGTATGTTAAAGATTTCATTCCTAAGCATTTATACTTCTCCAAGTGATTGGTTTTTTTTTTCTTTTGTTTTTTTTTTTTGTGGTACTGGTGATTGAACTCGGGGGCATTCTACCTCTGAGCTACACCCCCAGCCCTATTTTTTATTCTTTATTTTTGAAACAGGGTCTCACTAAGTTGAGGAGGGCCTCACTAAGTAGCTGAGGCTGGCCGAGAACCCGGATCCTCTGGTCTCAGCCTCCCAAGTACTGGGATTACAAGTGTGAACCACCACGCCCAGTTCAAATTATTGTTTTTACTCTGGATTTT
>PVLC010018712.1:0-31673 GCA_004027655.1 Graphiurus murinus
ACTGGTATAGGCCCTGATTAGCCATAGGGAGGCCGAAGAGGCCAAGTGAAAACCAGATGGCCTGGATAACCTAATTAGCAGCTTGGACCGGCCAGGAGGAGAAGCAGGACGTTATAAGACATGCCTCCGGTTTTTTTATAAATGTTTAAATCCTATAGGTTTGCTGTGTTTAAAAGTTTAAATAATCCAATCATGTATGTACATACTTCCCGCCCTTGAAAATGCCCGCGCTCGTGTGACTATGCATTTTTTGACTATAAAGTTTGCCTGAATTTCTTGCTCGGGGCTCAACTCTTCTGAGTTGGGTCCCAGTGCTGGTTTCTGAATAAAACCTCTGCGATTGCATCAAGACTCGACTCCTGCGTGTGATTGGGCTCTCGCCCATCCTAGGACGGAGGTGAGGATTCAGTAGATTGCTTGGGTCTTTCAGATCCATTCTTGCACCACGTTTCTATATTTATTGAATTCTCTTCCTGACTTGGATTTGAGCTTCACCAGTACAAAGATTGTGAAGAATTTATAGGCTAGCCCATAGATACTCAAAATGCATACCAAGCTAGATGCTATGGTGCAGGCCCATAATCCCAGTACTTGGGAGGCTGATAGGAGGACTGAAGATTTGAGGCCAGCTTCACCAATTTAGTGAGGCCCTGCTTCAAAATAGGGCTGGGGGTATAGTTTGGAGGTAGAATGCCCCTGGGTTCAATCCCCAGTATACCCCCCCCCAAAAAAATGCACACCAAAGGCATTGATTACATTAATAAGGTTATTTAAATATAAAAATGGATATATACTGATTCTTTTGTCTTTGTACTCTGAATGGGTTTTGAAATGCTGTTGATTTTCAAAGGAGTAAGTAGTAAATTCTAATTTGGAAGCCTAGGGATGGTGGCACACACTTATAATCCTAGTACTTGGGGGGCTGAGACAGGAGGATCACAGGTTTGAGGTCAGCCTCAACAATTTAGGAAGGCCCTCCACAATTTAGTGAGACCCTGTTTCTAAACCAAACTAAACTAGGGCTTGGGTTGTAGCTCAGAGGTAGAATGTCCCTGGGTTCAATCCCCAGTATCAGAGGAAGAGAGGAAGGGAGAAAGGGAGGGAGGGAGAAAAAATTCTTATATGAAAAAATAGCTCCACTTTCCCCATTCCTGTAATTCTCATCCTGCTACTAGGATTTTAACAAAATCATGTAGCATGCAGGCTTCCAGTCTAGCTTGGGAGATGTTTACAGTTGATCATTCCCTACCTGTCCAGCCCACTGGCCATCTGCCTTGGGCGCTATCTCTTCTCCTCTCTCCCAGTCCCACCCTTGGTCTGCACAAGATGTGATTGGTTTTCTGACAGTGGCACTGAGGGAAAATTTATGAGATGACATGGTAGCCACTCTACAAAGTCCAGGGCAATGCCATTGGAGGACCTGTCATTCTTGAATGTAGTTAAGTCCCTTTCAAAGTCAATTCCTGTTTTCATTTGACATCATCTCTTGGTACCAAAGAGGCTGCTGGCTGCTATATTGAACAATATGAAATATGACCTCCATAGAGTCATTCATTTAACAGATACAAGTGCATTTTTTGTTCATGACATGAGACAGGTGCTGATAGAATTCAATGACCAGGAAGGCCTGTTCTAGAAGAGCAGATGGATTTTGCAGGGGTGGGATAGAGCTACACACAAGCACCTAAACAAATAGAAAGCTACACTGGGGCGCCCCAGAGCGGTCCAGAGGGCCAGTGTTGTGTGCATCCACATGAAATTTATATTCCCCACAATATGTAAAGGATAATTATCCTTTATATAGTGTAAGAGACTTAGGGTTTATGAAAATATTTGCCATAGGATTCCTCTACATGACAAATGTCCTGATTGAATTAAAGCTGTCATTTGACCACCTGCAATCTGTTGGACACGCAACTCGTGTTCGTCAGCTTTGCATTGTTAAAATTAATACCCGAGATAACAAACTTAAAAAGAGAAAAGGTTTATTTGGACTCATAGTTTTGGAAGTGTTAGTCTGTGATTGGTAGGCTCCATTGTTTGGGGGCTTGTGGCAAGGCAGATGTGTGTGGTAAAGCAAAACCTCTCACCTTAATATTAGGCTAAGAAACAAAAAAAAAAAAATTGAGGAGGCGTCCAGAGATTCATAATCCCCTTAACGGCGACACCCCCAGTGACCTAACTTACTCCCACTAGGCCCCACCTTTTAAAGGTTCCACCATCTCCCAATAGCACCAAGCTGGAGATCAAGCCTTTAACACATAGGCCTTTGGGATCAGTCAAGATCCAAATTAAAGCTAGCTCTTTGGCCATGTATTCACTGAGTAAAGAAAATCATTCCGCAACCACCATTTATTTATCCCCATATTGCATTGAGTTTAAATGATAATATTGAGTATCCTCTAAGAAGGCAAAATCCAAAACAGGGTGTGGTGGTGCATGCCTGTAATCCCAGTATTTGGAAGGCTGAGACAGGAGGGTCGTGGGTTCAAGACCAGCCTCAGCAATTTAGTGAGACCCTCAGCAACTTAGTGCGACCCTGTTTCATGATTTAAAAAAAAAAGGAGCCAGGCATGGTGGCACACACTTGTAATCCCAGCATTCGGGAGGCTGAGACTGGAGGATCCAGGTTCGTGGCCAGCCTCAGCTACCTAGTGAGGCACTCCGCAACTTAGTGAGACTCAGTTTCAAAATAAAAGAATAAAAAATAGGACTGGGGGTGTAGCTCAGAGGTAGAATGCCCCTGAGTTCAATCCCCAATACTGCAAAAAAAAAAAAAAAAAAAAAAAAAAAAAAAAAAAAAAAAAAAAAAAAAAAAAAAAAAAAAAAAAAAAAAAAAAAAAAAAAAGGCTGGAGGTGTAGCTCAGAGAAAGAAGGCTCCTGGGTTTAATCCCCAGTACTATACACACACAATCCTAGAGTTGAAGGGGGTCACTAAATAAAGAATTCCATTTACAATAGCAACTTCTGAACACACAGAGCAGGCCTGAGCCTCATTCTCTCTGTCTTTTTTTTTTTTTAAAGAATTATTTTGTGTTTATGGGATATTGTGAGATTCTCTTACAATAGGCAAGGGAAAAATATGATGACATCAGGTAGCTGGCTCCTAGTCAGCAGGTGGCAATGTGGAGCCTCGATTTCCCTGTGTGCTGGAGTCCTTTGCTGATCTCTATTAAGCAGCCAGCAGCCTGGTGTTTTGGAGTGCAGTCTAATAATTTTGCACATGTCAGGCCTGCGCTGTGCATGCACCTGCCGCGCTGTGACTCTTGGCATTTTTGTGATGGCATTTTGTTCTGTTTCTCCTTGGCCTACACATAGGTGGCCACTCATTATTTACAAGTAGAAGCCAATTTTCAGTTTCCTCCACTTCCTGTCCTTAAGATGTGTGAGAGCTCACACTAGTCTCAACAATAGCAATGAGGCTGGCCTGGGGTCTGATCTCCCACTGACCATAGATCCCAATGAACGAAAGCTCACAGTGTCAGCCCTGAGTGTTAGTGGACCCGAGAGGGACAGTGATGTAGATAGATGTGGTGGGAGAAAGAAGGACTGAGGATTCAGAACCTAGATATAAATAGATAAATGCAGCTGGCTCATAATTCAGTGGACCCAAGGAGTCAGTGGACCAGAAGGAACTGGCTGAGATCTGGGTCGAGGCAGTGATGAGCTTATGAGTTCAGGATAAAAACATTTGTTGAGCACGCCTGTAATCCCAGCACTTGGGAAGCTGAGACAGGAGGTTCACAGGGTGGAGGCCAGCCTCAGCAACTGAGCTAGACCCTGCTTCAAAAGAAAAAATAAGCTGGGCGCAGCTTGGAGGTAGCGTGTCCCTGGTTCCATCTCCAGCACCACAATCATTTTCTTGCTGAGTAAAGCACAGGGCAATATACAGAGTGTAGACCAGTCAGTATGGAGTGTAGGCCAAGGAAACAGGTGAGAGAGTGTTACAGAGGGAACAGGGAAGCTTGCAGATGCTTAGGAACCAACCACAGAGCTGTTCTGACAAGAAACCAAAGAGGAGATCCACGGAAATTCATGTCCAGTTGCATCTCTATGAGGCCCCAAGAGCCAGGTGTAATGGCACACACCTATAATTCCAGTACCTGGGAGGCTGAGACAGGATTGTAGGTTTTAGGCCAGCTTGGGCAACTTAGTGAGACACTGTTTCAAAATAATAATAATAAAAAGGGCTGAGAGTGTAGCGCAAAAGTAGAATACCCCTGGGTTCAATCCCCAGTACCCCCTCTCCAAAAAAAAAAAAAAAGGTGGGGGGCAAGGAAAGCTTACCTGTCTTTTTAAAGAGACAGGTTTTCACTACTCACTGTGGCCACATCCTTAGACACCATTCACCCTTTCTGGACAAAGACAGTTGTGGTGATAGGCAGAAAGCTGGCTGCTGGTGTCCTCCTCAGGGGTATGGTCCATGATGGCTTTTAGAAGAAGGGCCACCCCTGTCCTTGATTGAAGCTCCTTGCTAACCTGGGCCTCTTCCATTGTGCAATGATCCTCAGCAGGACTCTACCCTAGGCTACTTTCTTCAGTTGGAGCCCCCTGAAAAGGCTACTTCCTGACCACTTTGCAAGGATAGAAAAGCAGCAATGCCTGCAATTCTCTGGGGCAGCGAGGAGCTGGCGGAGACCTAGCTCCTGAGTCACCTGAAAACAAGAGACTGAAAATGCATATATATTTGGAACTTGACCCAAAGTTTCTTTTATTTTTAGTTAGTTTGTTTGTTTATTTATTTATTTATTGGTATTGGGGATTGAACCCAGGGGCATTCTACTTCTGAGCTATACCCCCAGCCCTTTTTTTGTTTTGTTTTGCGGTACTGGGGATTGAACTCAGGGGCATTCTACCTCCGAGCTATACCCCCAGCCCTATTTTTTATTCTTTATTTTGAAACCGAGTCTCACTAAGTTGCAGAGTGCCTCACTAGGTAGCTGAGGCTGGCCGCGAACCCGGATTCTCCGGTCTCAGCCTCCCGAATGCTGGGATTACAAGCATGCGCCACCACGCCCGGCTACCCCCAGCCCTTTTTATTTTTTATTTTGAATCAGGGTCTCATTAAATTGCTGAGGGTCTCACTAAGTTGCTGAAGCTGGCCTCAAGCTTGATATTCCTGTCTCAGCCTCTCAAGGACTGGGATCACAGGCATGCGTCACCACCGTGCCTGGCACATATATATTCTGATTAACACTGGGCTAAAGAATGAAGGGGTAACCCTCTCCAGTTCTTCTTAACTCTTTCTCTGCTCAACTCTATATTCTTCGGTATTTGGTCCTGTGGACCTTACCTGCCTTGTCTTGCCTGGATCCCTAGTGCTATCTCCTTAGATCTGGAGGTGTGCTGGGTCCCATCGGAGGTCCCCATCTCTGGGATGCAGCCTGGAAGCTCTCTCTCAGCAGCAAGTTGGGGCAACTGCAACACCTTGTAGGTGTCCCTCAGGTGTCCCTCTCCCGAGGTGTCCAGTGCCCTGCCTGTCTAGTCTCTGCAATCCATCATTTCAGATACTTTGCCTGTTTTTTAGTTGTTTTGGGGTATAAATCTGGTTCGCAATATTGTGTCTTGACTGGAAACAGAAATTTCAGGTAAACTAATTTGGGGATAAAATTTTTCATGATAAATCTGTTTAACCTGAAAGTATCCTGTAATTACAAGTTAGCTACTTTTTAAAAAATGCAGAAAAAGCCCTGTTACTACGTACAATACATATATAAGTTGTGACCTTTTAATACCTTTACAACTAAAACAAAACACAAAATCCAATCACATCCTGAGAAAGATGTCAGGTGGCTTTGTGTATGTGTTGGGGAGGGGGGTTCAGGGAACTCAGGGGCATTCTACCTCCAAGCTACACCTCCAGCCCTATTTTTATTTTGAAACAGGATCTCACTAATTTGCAGAGGGCCTCAATGGGTTGCTGAGACTGGCCGTGAACCTGTGATCCTCCTGTCTCAGCCTCCATGGCTACAAGTCAATGTCAATGTATACATCTAAAACACATTTATAATAATAAGATAGTTTTTTTAACTATTAAATATGAAGATTATCAAGTTTTCTATAAGAATGCCTTTTTTTTTTTGCGGTACTGGGGATTGAACTCAGGGGCATTCTACCTCCAAGCTAAACCCCCAGCCCTATTTTTTATTCTTTATTTTGAAACCGAGTCTCACTAAGTTGCGGAATGCCTCACTAGGTAGCTGAGGCTGGCCACGAACCCGGATCCTCCAGTCTCAGCCTCCTGAATGCTGGGATTACAAGCGTGCGCCACCATGCCCGGATAAGAATGCCTTTTAAAAACATGCTCCTATGCCTAAAGAAAGTTTATAAGCAACTGTTTTAGACTCTAGAACTAGATATGTAGTTCAGTGGCAGAGCACTTGCCTAGCATGCAGGAGGCCCTGAATTCAATCCCCAGTACCACATGCAAACAAATCTCGATCATAGAAATGGTTTCTTAGGAGCTTCTCTCAGAGAATGTAGGGTGGGGCCATTGAGGGATAAGGAATGAGGTAAGAATAGTGATAGAAAAAGAACATCAACTCCAAAGTAATGAGTAACATGAAATCCTGATGCTCTGTCTCCATATAGGCTCCTTTCGAAAGGGCCCCTTTGGACCCTTTGGATCCTACTGGCTTTCAGATTTCTGCTCTAGTGCTGTTCCCCTCCAGGAAAATGTTTGAGTGTGTTTTTTCTACGACAATGCAATGGTGCAGTGGGAGGAGGCTGGGGTCCATCTCTGGAGGTTGTCAGATTTAGCAAAGCTACAACAACAAAATGATAATGAACTCCCCCCCCCCAAAAAAAAAACCCAAACAATAACCAAAAAATCAGGACATCAAGTTAGAGCGAGTGTGCGGGGGGGGGGGGGGGGGGGGGGGGGGGGGGGGGGGGGGAGGGGGGAGACGGGGACTGGGGACTCAATCCAAGGCATTTTATTTCTGAGCTATACTCCCAGTCCTTTTTATTTCTTATTTTGAAACAGGGTCTTTCAGCCAGGCATGGTGGCGCATGCTTATAATCTCAGTACTTGTGAGGCTGAGACAGGAGCATCCGGGTTCTCAGCCAGCTTCAGCTACTTAGTGAGGCCCTTTGCAAATTAGTGAGACCTTGTTTCAAAATAAAGAATAAAAAATAGGGCTGAGGGTGTAGCTCAGAGGTAGAATGCCCCTGGGTTCAATACCCAGTTCCTCCCCCCGCCCCCCCAAAAAGAAAAGAATCTCACTAAATTGCTGAGTGGCCTTTTGAACCTGTGATCCTCCTGTCTCAGCCTCCCAAGTACTGGGATTGCAGGTGTGTGTGCCACCAAAACAGTTTATTAGTAAGTAATCATTAAACCAGAATGGTGCATACCACAGGCAATCTTATCAGAGATCCACAATGCACAATGACAGAAATAAATTTTACCCTTGTATATCTGGCCAAGCAAATGCAATCCATTACATAGGTGTTCTCAACGAAACAGTAGCTAGGCCTCACTGAAGGAGACTCGCAGCACTGTTGTTCTCAGAACCTTACACCACGCACAAAGAGCAACTCAGCTAAAACCATAAAACTCCTAGAAGAAAACTTAGGGTGAAGCTCTTTGATCTTGATTTTGGCAATGACATTTTGAATATCATACCAAAAGCTCACCAAACAAAAATACAAGTGCAACTATAGCACACTCAAAAGCAAAGGAGATAATCAACAAAAAAGGCAGCCGATGGACTGGAGAAGGTATTTGCAAACCACACATCTGATAAGAGATTAATATTAAAAATATACATGGAACTCAATAGCAAATAATAATAAATATAATCTGTTTTAAAATAGGAAAAGTGAAAGCTGAGATGTAGCTCAGTGGCAAAGTGCTTGCCTGGCAAGTGCACCACCCTGGGTTTGAACCCCAGTCCAAAATGACAAAAAAAAGACCCCCCCCAAAATTAAGCTACAAACAGAAGAAAGAAAGACCCTGTTTCAAAATAAAAAGGTCTGGGGGTATAGCTTGGAAATAGAATGTTTCTGGGCTCAAACCCTAGAACCAAAAAAAGAACAAAAAATAAAATAAAGGATTCAAACATTTCTTCAATGAGCAGGTATGTGAAAACATGCTCAACATCACTAGTTATTGGGTAAATATAAATCAAAAGCACACTGAGAGCTGGGTGCAGTGGCGCATGCTGTAATCCCTGGCCTTGAGAGGCTGAAGAGAACATTCATTTGGTTGCAGTTGTACAGTGACCTTGTTTGGTCTATTCTGCAGGAAAGTCCCTAGTTAGTTGTTAGTTGGTGGCTTCTGATTGGCTAGCCTTAAGTTTCATTTACAAGAAATAGTCCAAAGTTTTGCATGTGTTTACTAATTAAGCAAGGTTAAGTTCACTTAGGCTGGCTTTATCTGCTCAGAGATTCTTCAGGCTTGGTGTCTGATTCAATTTACTCTAATAGGGCTGGGTGTGCTCAGCAAGCCTGTAATCCCAGTACCTGGGGGGATGGGACAGAAGGATGACAAGTTTGAGGTCAGATTCAGCAACATAGTGAGACCCTCAGCAACCTAGTGATACTTTGTTTCTGAACAAAAAGTAAAAAGGGCTGGGGGTGTTGCTCACAGGTAGAATGCCCCTGGGTTCAATCCCTAGTAACACCCACACAAACACACACACACACACACACACACACACACACACACACACACTAAAAAACAGAACAAAAAATTTACTTTAGTAGGACTAGAGCTAATAATGTTTTGTATAGTGAAAATTTGCTGAGAGAATAGATTTCAGGTGCTGCACACACAGTAACTATGAAAAGGGGACAAGGTGCGTCAACTTAGCTGCAGTAATCCTTGCACTGTTTATAAGTATATCAAAGCAGCATGTTGTATGCCTTAAATATGATAGGGGGATGAAGGTGGGGAGCGGGAAAAGGAGGACTGAAGAGGGGGATGTTCAAATAACGCTGTGTCCATATTTGAAGGTGTCACTGCCAATCTCACTACAGCACAGGGAGGGAGCGGGGAAACACCAGATACTGTGTGCTTGTGTCACTTTGAACCTCACTATGATGCCTAATCACAGTGCACCAATAAAAGTATAAAAAGAGAAAATATGTGTAGAGTTAGCACATAACAGGCACCTAATAAATTATAATTGTCATTATTATTTGCTGAAAACCATAATAATTTCCCCTTTTCAAATACAGGCTATGTCTTTTTTTTTCTTTCTTATCTTGACTAACAGGAACAACATTCTCTCCAGCCATAAAGTTTGTTGACATCAAACAAATCACAGACATTTATATCCTAAATAATGTGTCCCTCCTCCAACTTCCTCTGCCTCTATCTTTATCTCTCCTTAGATAACCACAGTCTTCCTCTTACTTCTGAGCCAGTCCTTCTCCAGCCCATTTTCCATATTCAGTAAATATCTAATGAATGTGGTGCTGAAGAAGATGATGGAAGCACTTTTTCTTAAAACGAACATTTGTCCAAAGTCATAAAACTCTACTTAAAAATCCTTGAACAAGGTATCACAATACCTGACTTCAAACTTTACTACAAAGCCAACAGTAATAAAAACAGCATGGTATTGGCACAGAAACAGACACACAGACCAATGGAGCAGAATAGAAGACTCAGAAACAGACCCACGTGCTTACAGTCAACTGATTTTTGACAAAAACATACACTGGAGATTGTCGTCTCCCTGGGTCCTCGCGGGCGGGGGTCCAGCACGGGAGATGATATCCCAGTATGTCTTTTGCAAGTGTCTAATGTCTGCTTTCCGGACCACCTCAAATTAGCCTTCACATTTGTCTTGCCTGAGCCTTTTCTACCCTAGAATAAACACGCTACCTTTTTTGTAAGGTCAACATGTCACTGGAGCAGGTCCAAGGAAAGGGGAGGGGACTTTGACTCAGCCTTGGCAGTTTCTTTTTCTTTTTTTTAGTGGTACTGAGGACTGAACCCAGAGCACTATGCTATACCCCCAGCCCTTTTAAGAATTAAATTTAAAGCCTTTTAAAAAAAGGATTTAAAAATTAAATTTAAAGCCTTTTTAAAAATTAAATTTAAATCCCAAGTACTGGGATTACAGGTGTGTGCTACCATACCTGGCTTCACTGGTCTTTGTGTGTGTGTGTATGTGTGTGTGTGTATGTGTGTGTGTGTGTGTGTGTGTGTGTGTGTAGGTGCTGGTGTGAAAATACAATTAAGTCTTTTCTATTAAAGGATTAGCATAGTTTATGTAACTATATTATTTATTTATTTGCAGTACTAGGGATTGAACCCAGGGACATTCTACCACCAAGCTACACCCCCAGCCCTATTTTTTAGTCCTTATTTTGAAACAGGGTCTCACTAAGTAGCTGAGGCTGCCCACAAACTTGTGATCCTCCTGTCTCAGCCTCTCAAGTACTGGGATTACAAGCGCACACCACCATGCTTGGCTGTAATCACAATTTTTTAACCTTGTATAAGGTACTGTTTGTAAGTCTCCATCTCCTGAAAATTGCAAATACCAACCCCTCTCTCAGCATTCCTGTTTTTGATGAATTAGCCAACCATTTTAAGACTGAAACCACACTCCTTCCAAAAAGAATTTCACGTTAGGAATATAAAAACTGGGCTGGCTTCCAGGCCAATGTGCTTGCATATCTGGTTTCCCTGGTGGCAAGACCCTTTTTGCAAAAAGTAAAATCACCTTGCCAAGCCATTTTCAAACACATGTCTTTTCTTATAACACTATGGAGATTAAATTGTAACATAGTGGACTTCCGGGAAGATGGCGTCAGAGTGAGACACCTCTCATCAGGCGCTGTGAGCTCAATTCAAATCTGCCATAAAAGCAGCTTCTTGACAGAAGAAAAAAAGCAACAAAAAAGTGAACAACAGTATGAAAACTAAAGTACAGTTGAACAGAATACAGAAAGCAGACCAGGGAGAGCAAAGAAGCGTGTCTGTGCGGCAGTGGTGCCATGCCACAGAATGGCAGCCGCTATTGAGCCAGCCCCCACTGTGAGGTCTACTAACAAAGAAATATATAACGACCTTCTGCATTCCCAGCGACCAGAGGTTGAGTAAGCAACTCCTGAACTCCACATCCTAACCAGGCGGCATATTATGGCACCCTCGACAGTGACTGGAACACCTGGTACAACGAACTTAAGCCCGCACAGGGCAACCTCAGCTCACCTCTCCCTCCAGAGCTGGAGCAGCGATAAACTGCACTGCAGAGCTTGAATCAAAACTGCCACAAAAGCAGCTTCTTGACAGAAGGAAACAAAAGCAAAAGAACAGAAAAGTGAACAAAGCAACAAAAGCAGCTGATCAGACTCAGAAAGCAGACCAGGGAGAACAAAGGAGCCAGCAGGTGTGCAGCAGTGGCAGCCACCATTTTGCCAGCCGTCCACAGCAGCGGGGATCTACCCAAAAGATCTGCAGAGGCCAAATCAGGTCTGTTCTTACAAACTTACAGGGTTTTTTAATTTTGTTTCTTGTTGTTGTTTTTTGTTTTGTTTTTACTTTGTTTTCATTTTGCATTGCTTCGATTTATCTATGTTTGTTGGGAGGATTGGTTGCTTTGTTAGCTTTTGCTAAACCCTAGAAGTCAACACCTGAAACCCACCAAAGGCACCAATAGAGTGGGCAGAAGAAGTCCCAGAGTAATTGCAACTCAGTACAAGATACCATTCACAGAGAAAAAATAAAAATAAGAAACATATAAATTCAGAGAAAGCATGCAAGAGCAGCAAAGTTATAAATTTAACAACAGGGAAACCATGGGAAGGAAAAATAGCAAAGAAACAATGAGTCAACACAATCCCACAATAACAAAACTCAACAACACTGAATGGCAGAGATTACTAGAAGAATAATTCAGATCTTTAATAATAGAAATGACACAAAACTTCCAGAAAGAATGCAGAGAGATCTGGAAAGAAATAAAGGAACAAATAAACAAAGAATCATAGAGAAGCCTTAAGGGAAGTGAAGGATGTGAAAGATGCAATAATAGAAGTGAAGGCATGAATACACACTATAAACAGTAGATTCGACCACATGGAAAACAGAATATCACTCCTAGAAGATGACCATTCCAAAAATGAATCCATTGCACATAATCTAAAAAAAAAAAATTCTACAGTATGAATTGGACATCGATGAGATCTGGGCCATCTTTAAAAGAGCTAATTTAAGAATAATGGGCATAGAAGAGGGATTAGAAGTTGAAACTAATGGAATAAACATCCTTTTCAAAGAAGTAATATCAGAGAATTTTCCAAACATAGAGAAGTTGACACACAGGTACAGGAAACATAGAGAACCCCCTTTAGACAAGACCAAAGAAGAGGTTCACCACACCACATAATAATCAAGCTGACTAATGTAGAGGCTAAGGAGAGAATTCTAAAGGCAACAAAAGTAAAAGGTCAAGTGACATTTAGAGGCAAACCAATCAGAATTACTCCAGACCTCCCAAACCAAGTCATGAAAGCCAGGAGGGGCTGGAGTAACATATTCCAAACTCTGAAAGAAAATAACTTGCAGCCAAGATTCTCCTACCCAGCAAAACTCTCTCTCAAAATTTTGTTCGTTTGTTTTGAAACAGGGTATCTTTAAGTTGCCGAGGCTAGCCTGAAATTTGCAATATTCCAGTCTCAGCCTCCCAAGTACTGGAATTACAGGCATGCACCACCATGCCTGGCCCACTGTTAGGTTTTAAATAGTTCAGTGCCTCTTGGCTCTTATTCTGCAGGGGCCTCCTGTTAGTCAACCTCCACCAGAATCCAGGGAGCAGGGAGATCTGAGTGGTGCACTCAGTGGACATCAGCCTCCTAGGAGGAAGTCTTGAGGCAGGACAAAGAATCCAATAGGTGGGGAAGCAAATGAGTGACCATCCCACTCACTGTCGTCCTCCAACAGCGTAACCCAGATGCTAAAATAACAGCACTAATTCAGTCTCAGGGTCTGCTAACATATATTCTATGCCTTGATCATCAGAAATTCCAGGCTTATTATCCTCTTTACATGCCAGAACGTGCTTGGATGCCATCCATCCTCAATCTGAACACCCCCCACAGAAGGAAATCTACACACAAAAAGTGTATCCTGATAAGGCCAGTCGGTATGTGTGAGGTAGGACAGAAGAAATAAGGATTAATAGAAGCTGGGCACGGAGGTGCATGCCTGTTGTCCTAGTACTTGAGAAGCTAAGACAGGAGGATCACATTTTTGAGGCCAATGTGCAGGAGACCGTGTGTGTGTGTGTGTGTGTGTGTGTGTGTGTGTGTGTGTGTGTGTGTTACTAGGGATTGAAGCCAGGGGCATTCTACCTCCACACTACATCCCTAGCCCTATATTATTTTTTATTTGCAAACAGGGTCTTGCTAAGTTGCGGTTGCCGAAGCTGTCCTTAACCCTTCGATCCTCCAGTGTCAGTCTCTCAAGTACTAGAATTACAGGAATGAGCCTCCATGCCAGGCCTGAGATTCTGTTTTTAAATAAAAACTAAAAAGGGCTGGGGGTTGTAGCTCAAAGAGAGAACATCTCTGGGTTCAATCCCCAGTATTAGAAATAAATTTCCATAGTGCTAGTTTGGAAGACATAAATGCTTTCAGTTTCTGTTTGTCATGGAAGATTTTTATATCCCCGGCTTTTTGTTGTTCCAAATGAATTTAAGGAGTGATTTTTCTATGTCTGTGAGGAGTGACTTTGGTAATTTCATGGGTATTGCATTGAATTTGTAGATTACTTTTAGGAGGATGGCCATTTTGATGATATTTATTCTGCCTATCCAAGAGCATGGTAGATTTTTCCATCTTCTAATGTCTTCATTGATTTCTTTTTTCAGCTTGTTGTAATTTTCCTTATAGAGGTCTTTTACTCCTTTTGTTAGGTTTATCCCTAAGTATTTTATTTTCTGGGGTGCTATTGTGAATGGAATTGTTTTCTGGATTTCTTTTTCAGGGGTTTTATGGTTGGTGTAGAGGAAAACTTCTGATTTTTTAAGATTGATTTTGTAGCCAGACACTTTGCTGAATTTGTTGATCAGTTCTATAAGTTTTTTGGCTGACTTTGTTGGATCTCCTAGGTATAATATCATGTCATCTGTGAAAAGGGATAGTTTTAGTTCTTCTTTCCCTATTTTTACCCCTTTGATTTCCTTCTCTTGCCTTATTGCTCTGGCTAGAGTCTCAAGTACTATATTGAACAGAAGTGGTGATAATGGACATCCTTGTCTTGTTCCTGTTTTTAGTGGGAACTCTTGCAGTTTTTCTCCATTTAATATGATATTGGCTGTAGGCCTATTATATATTGCCTCTATGATTTTGAGGTATGGTCCTTCTATTCCGATTCTCTGCAGTGCTTTTAGCATGAATGGGTGTTGGATCTTATCAAATGCTTTTTTCAGCATCAATTGAGATCATGTGATTTTTGTCTTTGAGTTTGTTCATGTGGTGTATTACATGGATTGATTTTGCTATGTTGAACCAGCTTTGCATCCCTGGGATGAATCCAACTTGGTCATGGTGTATAATTTTCTTGATGTGGTTTTGAATGCACATTGCTAGTATTTTGTTAGCAGTTTTGCATCTAGGTTCATCAGTGATATAGGCCTATAGTTTTCTTTTCTTGAGCTGTCTTTATTTGGCTTTAGTATATATGTGATGTTGGCTTCATAGAAAGTGTGTGGGAGGGTCCCGTTTCTTTCTATTTCACAGAATAGTTTGAGGAGTATTGGGATTAGTTCTTCCATAAATGTTTTATAAAATTCACTTGGAAAACCATCTGGCCCTACGCTTTTGTTTGATGGTAAACTTTTTATTGTTGTTTCTATTTCCTTGATTTTTATTGGTCAATTTAAGTTTTCTATATCTTCTTGACTCAGTTTAGGAGGGGTGTATATATCTAAAAAATTGTCAATTTCTTCCAGATTTTCCATTTTGTTGGAGTATAGTTTTTCAAAATAGTTTCTGACTATCCTCTGTATTTCCATACTGTTGGTGGTAATATCACCTTTTTCATCTCTTAGTTTGATAATTTGGGTTGATTCTCTCTTTCTTTTGGTTAGGTTGGCCAATGGTTTATCTATCTTGTTTGTTTTTTTAAGAAACCAGCTTTTCATTTTGTTGATTTTCTGTATTGTTTTTTTAATTCTCTATTTCATTAATTTCTGCTCTGATTTTCATAATTTCCTGTCTTCTACTGGCTTTGGGGTTGGACTGTTCTTGTTTTTCAAGGGCTTTGAGCTGTGTCATTAGGGTTTTTTTTTGTGTGTGGTACTGGAGATTGAACTCAGGGGCATTCTACCTCCAAGCTATACCCTCAGCCCTATTTTTATTCTTTACTTTGAAACCGAGTCTCACTAAGTTGCGGAGTGCCTCACTAGGTAGCTGAGGCTGGCCGCAAACCCGGATCCTCTGGTCTCAGCCTCCCAAATGCTGGGATTACAAGCGTGCGCCACCACGCCCAGCTCATTAGGTTATTTATTTGGTGATTTTCCATTCTTCTTATATGGGCATTCAGTGCTATAAATTTTCCTCTTAGTACTGCCTTCAAGGTGTCCCAGAGGTTTTGATATGTTGTGTCTCTGTTTTCATTGGTTTCTAGGAATTTTTTAATTTCCCCCCTTACTTCTTCTATGACCCATTCTTATTCAGCAATGTGGTGTTCAGTCTCCATGTGTTTACATGGTTACTCTGGGTCTTCTTAGAGTTGATTTCTAGTTTCACTCCATTGTGGTCTGAAAAGATGCAGGGAATTATGTTACATTTTTCGAATTTGCCAGTGCTTTCTTTGTGGCCCAGAATGTGGTCTATTTTGGAGAAGGTTCCATGCGCTGCTGAGAAAAATGTGAATTCAGCTGTAGTTGGGTGAAATAGTCTGTATGTGTCTAACAGGTCCACTTGGTTTATGGTATTATTTAGGTCCGAAGCATCTTTACTGACCTTTTTTTTTTAAAAGAAGATCGGTCTAGTGATGTGAGAGGAGTATTGAAGTCTCCTAGTATTAGTGTATTGGGATCTATGTGTGATTTTATATCATGCAGAGTTTGTTTTATGAAAGTGGCTGCACCTATGTTTGGGGCATACATGTTGATAATTGTTATTTCCTCTTGCTGGATTGTTCCTTTTACTAGTAAAATGTGACCTTCTTTGTCTCTTTTGATGAGCTTAGGCTTGAATTCTAATTTATCCGATATGATAGTTGCTACTCCTGCTTGTCTTCGAGTTTCATTGGCATGAATTACCTTACTCCAGCCCTTCACCTTTAGTTTGTGGGAATCTTTGTTTGTAAGGTGTGTTTCTTGCAGGCAGCATATAGATGGATTCTGGGTTTTAATCCATTTTGCCACCTTGTGCCTTTTTATTGGGGAGTTGAGACCATTTATATTCAGTGTGATTATTGAAAGATGATTTCTAATTCCTAACATTTTGGGTTTTGATTTCTGCTTGCAGTAGTGTTTGTTCTTCTTTGCTTAGTTGTTTGCTTCCTGGAAATTATTGTTTCTTTGGTTCTGACCTTTACTTGTTAGTTTTCTTTGTAGTTAATCTCTTTGAGTATTTTCTCTAGTGCTGGTTTGGAAGACATAAATGCTTTTAGTTTCTGTTTTTCATGGAAGGTTTTTCTATCCCCGTCAACTTTGAGAGAGATTTTTGCTGGGTAGGTGAATTTTGGCTGCAAGTTATTTTCTTTCAGAGTTTGGAATATGTTACTCCAGCCCCTCCTGGCTTTCATGTCTTGGTTTGGGAGGTCTGGAGTAATTCTAATTGGTTTGCCTCTAAATGTCACTTGGCCTTTTACTTTTGTTGCCTTTAGAATTCTTTTTTTTTTTTTTTTTTGCGGTACTGGGGATCGAACTCAGGGGCATTCTACCTCTGAGCCACACCCCCAGCCCTATTTTTTATTCTTTATTTGAAACCGAGTCTCGCTAAGTTGCGGAATGCCTCACTAGGTAGCTGAGGCTGGCCTCGAACCCGGATCCTCCGGTCTCAGCCTCCCAAATGCTGGGATTACAAGTGTGTGCCACCTCGCCCAGCTAGAATTCTTTCCTTAGCTTCTACATTAGTCAGCTTGATTATTATGTGGCGTGGTGAACCTCTTCTTTGGTCTTATCTAAAGGGGGTTCTGTATGTTTCCTGTACCTGTGTGTCAACTTCTCTTTCTATGTTTGGAAAATTCTCTGATATTACTTCTTTGAAAAGGTTGTTTATTCCATTAGTTTCAACTTCTAATCCCTCTTCTATGCCTATTATTCTTAGGTTAGCTCTTTTAAAATTGGCCCAAATCTCATCGATGTCGGATTCATACTGTTGAATTTTTTCTCTGGATTATATATAATGGATTCATTTTTGGAATGGTCATCTTCTAGGAGTGATATTCTGTTTTCCATGTGGTGTAATCTATTGTTATAGTTTGTATTGATGCCTTCACTTCTATTATTGCATCTTTCACAACCTTCACTTCCTTCAAGGCTTCTCTAAGATTTTTGCTCAAGATGTCAGCTTCTTTGTTTATTTGTTCCTTTATTTCTTTCCAACTCTCTGTGCATTCTTTCTGGAAGTTTTGTAACTTTTCTACTATTGAAGATCTGAATTATTGTTCTGGTAAGTTCTGCCATTCAGTGTCACTAAGTTCTGTTGTTGTGGGGTTGTGTTTACTCATTATTTCTTTGGTATTTCTCCTTCCCATGGTTTCCCTGTTCTTAAATTTATAACTTTGCTGCTCTTGCACGCTTTCTCTGAATTTATATGTTTCTTATTTTTATCTTCTCTCTGTGAATGGTATCTTGTACTGTGTTGCAATTACTCTGGGACTTCTTCTGCCTGCTCTATTGGTGTCTTTGGTGGTTTCAGGTGTTGACTTCTAGGATCTAGCAAAAGCCAACAAAGCAACCAATCCTCCGATCAAACATACATAAATCGAAGCAATGCAAAGTGAAAATGAAACAAATGAAACCAAAAAACCCAGAAAACAAAAAGCAACAGCAAGAAACAAAATAAAAATCCCTGCAATTTGTAAGAACAGACCTGATTTGGCCTCTGCAGATCTTTTGGGT
The DNA here is from genome assembly GCA_004027655.1 of Graphiurus murinus. NCBI lineage: Eukaryota > Metazoa > Chordata > Mammalia > Rodentia > Gliridae > Graphiurus > Graphiurus murinus. The sequence continues at coordinate 18,039 of PVLC010018712.1, forward strand.
AGGTCCCTGCTGCTGTGGACGGCTGGCAAAATGGCGGCTGCCACTGCTGCACACCTGCTGGCTCCTTTGTTCTCCCTGGTCTGCTTTCTAGGTTTTGATCAGCTGCTTTTGTTGCTTTGTTCACTTTTCTGCTCTTTTGCTTTTGTTTCCTTCTGTCAAGAAGCTGCTTTTGTGGCAGTTTTGATTCAAGCTTTTCAGTGCAGTTGACTGCTGCTCTTGATCTGGAGGGAGAGGTGAGCTTGGGGTGGCCCCATGTGGGCTTATGCTGGTTGTATCACGCATTCTGGTCACTGTCGAAGGTGTAATATGCCGCCTGGCTAGGATGTGGAGTTCAGGAGTTGCTTACTCAACCTCTGGTCGCTGGGAATGCAGAAGTTGGTTATATATTTTTTTGTTAGCTCAATGGCGGCCACCACTCCGAGGCATGGCACCGCTGCCATGCAGACGGGCTTCTTTGCTCTCCCTGGTCGGCTTTCTGGATTCTGGTCAGCTGTACTTCAGTTTTTGTAGGTTTGTTTACATTTTTGTTGCTTTTTTTTTTCTTCTGTCAAGAAGCTGCTTTTATGGCAGATTTGAATCGAGCTCACAGCGCCTGATGAGAGGTGTTCCACTGTGATACCATCTTCATTTGCTCTATTTCAGCATTGCCTTTTACCTTCCTCCATATATCTAGCTTTGTATGGACATGAAAGTCATTAAATTTTGTTAGCTGACTTTTTTTTTTCTATCACTCTAGTACATGACTGCCACCCAAATCTAGAATGTCTATGGTACATAATCTTTTATTCCTTTACCAAAATTGTTGTTCCCCATCATCAACAGAGAAGGCTCCTTCCTGAATGATTAACCAACAGTATGTCTCCAGTAGAACCCCTAGAACTTGCATGTCTCTTAGTGTTGTAAGAAGAGATGTTGGTGGACCCATACAATTTTTTATGTGTGATTATATATCTTATAAATTGTGCCAATAAAAATTGTCTCCTAATCCCCCACCAAAAGAACTTGTGAATAATTTTTGAGCATTTTTAAAATTTATTTTTATACTTTTATTGGTGCGTTTTAATCATATGTCATAGTGAGATTCAAAGTGATACAAGTGTACATGCACTCAGCATTTGGTGTGTTTCCCTCTGCATCCCACCTGATATCCTTCCTCCCTCCCCATAAATGTTCGTGAGATTGGTAGTGATATCTTCATATATGGAAAAGAGGATTAAGGAAGGAAATTTTTTTTATTATTTATGATAATGGTGATGGAACCCAGGGGCATTCCACCTCCAAGCTGCACTCTCAGTCCTATTTTATTTTTGTTTTGAAATAAGCTCTTGCTAGGTTGCTGAGGCTGACTGCAAACCTGTGATTCTCGTCTCAGCCTCCCAAGTACAAGGATTACAGGCGTGCATCACCATGCCTGACCTTACTTTACCCTTTTAAAGAACTTTTGTCTTCCCTTTCAATCTGACCTGGCCTGGTGTTAACAGCGCAGGTTTAAAATTCTAGGAGGAAGTTTGATTAGGATTCAATAGACTGTCAAGATTATGAGTGGTGGTTCAGGACCACAGAGAGCGCCCAACTTGTGTGTTTTCAGTATTGTAACTCAGAAATATGCAGAGTCAGTCACCTTAAAATGGTAATTTGAGCCGGGTATGGTGGTGCACACCCGTAGTCCTAGTACTTGGGAGGCTGAGTCAGGAGGATCACAGGTTTGAGGACAGCCTCAGCAAGTAGTGAGACTATCATCAACCTAGTGAGACCCTGTTTCAAAATAATAATAAAATAGGTCTGGGGGTGTAGCTCAGAAGTAGAATACCCCTGAGTTCAACCCTCAGTACCAAAAATTTTAAAAAGGTGATTTGGTGTTTGGTTTTGTATAAGGCTTCATTGCAGGTTAATGGACCTGGTAAGTCTAGGCATCTTTAATATTGCTATTCCATTGGGTATGGTCGTCCTTATAAAAATGGAAACTGCCTTTGACTATTTGGGCTGATGCTTATTTCTACAAATGCATCCAACTAACTTTGTGTGGTTCCTTACTCATCAAACATTATTTTGATTATAATTTGGCATCCCATATAATTCCCTCTGTGGGGAGAGAATATACTAGTCATGACAGTGCTAATGTTTCTGCTCATGTGATGGCAAAAGTCTCAGTATAATTTGAAAATGTGGCTCTCTGGTTCTTTGCATTATCCTCTGTATGGTTAGTGTGGTGATTTCACCTCCATAAATGCTCCTCCTTTCCCACGTGTTGTTGGATGAGCTTTCATATCTACAAGGTTCAGAACCAGAACTTAAAATGTCCTGAATTCACAACGACCTTGCCTGGGATGGCAATCTTCCAACTAAGCCTACCCTGAGGCACTCTGACATCAGTGTACACTTGCCCATAAAAGCACAGACCATGTGTGGTGAAAGGGAGAGCCCTGTGGCACTGCACAAAAGTCCCCCTTTCTGGCTTGCATTGACTTATTAACAATACTCACTATTACATGATATTCTGTAATTGGATACAGGCACATGGCATGGTGAAATCATGTGAAGTTCGAGTAGCAATGTGAGTATTCAGTCATCTGCTTATTTCCTGGGGGCAAAATTTTAGTGAAAGCAAAGTATCTTGTAACAAGAGTTTATGTTGGACTAAAGAAGAGCAAGCAAACATTTAATATATGAATTTGCTAATTGATCTTCTTAGCTGAGAACACCAGTGTTGAATATTTGTCATTATTATCCAGATTTAGCACAGAATAATCCCAAAGGCTAAATGACACTGTTCCTTCAGCAGGCACCTGTGGGAATGGGTATAACTAATATGTGTGGGGAGGGGGGAAGCAAGACAGAATGTAGAGGGAAACACACCAAGTGCTGTGTGCATGTATGAGTGTGGCACTTTTAATCTCACTATGGTGTATAGTTACAGTGCACCAATAAAAGTATATTACAAAAGAAATCTGAGCCAATTGTGGTGGCGTATGCCTATAATCCCAGTACATGGGAGGCTGAGACAGGAAACTCATAGGTTCAAAGCCAATCTCAGCTGTATTGTATTCTCTTTGAGCAATTTTCCAACTATAGAGGAAATACATAAATGGAAAGAAATTATTGTAAATATGCTTTAAAAGATTTCTTTGAACCTCTGGCATTGTGGACACAGAGGAGTCCTTATTAATGGACTCAATCTTCTCAGTAGCATGAAGTATCAAGAATTAAGATCTAACTTTGGGGTGATCGAGACAAGAACAATTGTCCCACCAACATAATTCAATTATGCATTAAATACTTTGCAAAAAAGAGAAAACAAGTTGATAGCCAAGTCAATATAGGACTAAATCACTATTTGGTCTGATATTTTCCTGAATTGAGAAAATAAAGCCTGAATTAAGTATCATATAAGCATGGCCAAATGTGAATTCAGAAAACAGACACTATCAATAGCATTTAAGCTGAAAACTGGAGCACAAAGTTAGTTTTTGTAGTTTCTTAGTCCATCCGAGAAGGACATAAGATGTGACAGAAAGCAAGCATATGATGTCAGTATGAAAATATCATGTTGGGCTATGTGCTTAAATATTTGTCCCCAGAATTCATATGTTGGAAATTTAATCCCTAAAGTCATATATTAATGATATTCAGAATTAGGAAGTTTGAAATGTGCGTGGGTCATGGATGTTCTTCCTTAATTAATGGATTATTGGATTAATAGATTAATAGGCGTGTTGGTCAGCTTTGTGTTGCTGTGACCAAAATACCTGACAAGAACAACTTAGAGGAAGAAGAGTTTATTTTAGCTCATGGTTTCAGAAGCCTACGTCCATGGCCAGCTGGCTCCAAGGCAGAAACATCATGGCAGCAGGGGGTGGCAGCGGAGAGCTGCTCAGAGAGAGAGAGAGAGAGAGAGAGAGAGCGAGAGAGAGAGAGCACGATCAGCAGACACTGGGGGTAGGTATACTCCAAGGCCATGTCCTGAAATGACCTACTTCTTCCAGGCATGCCCTACTTGCCTACACTTACCACCGAGTCTTCCGAATTATTAAAACATCCAGTGGATTAATCCACGAATGCAGTTAGAGCCCTCACAGTCTCATCAGTTTGCCTATGAACATTGCTGCATTGCCTGGCAGATGGGCTTTTTGAGGGCCATTTCATACGTGAATCCTAATAATGGATTACCTGAGCAGTAACTATGTTATAAAAGCCAGTTTCACTGTGTTTCATAGGTGTATACCTTTTACTATATGACCCCCCATCATCTTGTGATTTGGCAGAAAGTCCATACCAGTGCGAAGGTTCTCACCAAGTGGCCCCTCAACCCTGGACTTCATGGTCTCCAGAAGTGTGTAGAACACATTTTTTTCCAAACCACCTGTTATTCAGTTATAGCAACAGGAAGCTGACTAAATGTAGTTTTGTCTAAAGTTGGCACTAATATTTCTTACAGGTCACTATCTATGAAATGGAAGACCTTGAGTCGAGTGTGGTGGTGCACGCCTATAATCCCAGTACTTCGGAGGCTGAGACAGGAGGATTGCAGGTTCAAGACCAGGCTCAGCAAGTAGTGAGACTCTCATCAACCTAGCGCGACCCTGTTTCAAAATAAAACTAAAACAGGGATGGGGGTGTAGCTTGAAGGTAGAATGCCCCTGGGTTTGGTCCCCAGTATCACAAAAAAAGGAAGACCTTGGAATGAGCATTCTTTTTTGGTACTGGGGATTAAACCCAGGGCCATTCTATGAGCTACACCCCCCACCGTTATCTTATTTTTTTATTTTTTGAAACAGGGTCTCACTAAGTTGCAAAGAGCCTCATTAAGTTCCTGAGGCTGGCTTCAAACCTATGATCCTCTTGTTTCAGCCTCCCAAGTATTAGTATTACAGGTGTATGCCATAGAGCCCAGCTGCACTGAGCATTCTTAAAGCACAGTCCTACCTTCTGGTCACTCCCATGCCCCCCCACCCACCCCACATAAAGCAGTCCACACAATTTCAGTTATAGGTAGCTTTGCTTTTATTAGGGTAGCAACATGATTTTTATTAGAGAGACCAAGCAAAACAAACTCATTTCTACTCAGCCTACTAGGACCTATAACTATTACAGTAATGTTAAAAAGCAACAAAACAAACAAACAAAAAACAAGTGAGCTCACTGATTCCCTAAGTCTGTAGTTTGGTGCTCATCTGTTTTTGTTTGTTTTGTGCTGGGAATTGGATGCAGGGGCATTCTACATCCCTAGCCCTTTTTATTTTGAAAAAAAGTCTTACTAAGTTACTGAGGATCTGGCTAAGTTACTGAGGCTGACCGAGAATCTGCAATCCTCCTGTCTCAGCCTACCAAGTACTGGGATTACAAACCTGCACCACCACATCCTGTTGGGGAAAAAAAAAGCCACTTTCAAATAACTGACCAAGGCTGTGCTTGGTGTGTTTCTCCACCTTCTCTGTAAGGGTACTGAAAATCACTGTTGTTTATTTTCTCACCCTGCAGTGACCAGGGAAATCGCTCATTTATTATTACTTAATGAGGACCGAAAAGAACCGTCTGGAGGCTCTGCCCTGCCTCCCACACCAGGACACGCGATATCTGCCGCTTGCCCTTCCTGCCCTGGTGAGTGAACAGTGCGTTAAGGGGCTGCTTTCCTTTTACTGCCATCAATCTTATGACCACACCATCCCCAGAGAACTCCATTCCCAGTCAGCAACTCATGCATATCAAGAAAAGATCGCTGCGATGTGGTTTCCCCTCTCTCTCGGAGTTTATTAAACTTGGCTTCTGTGTGAAGCTGTCTAAAACTGTGCCCAGGACTGAGGGTCGGCGATTGGAGTCCTTGGGTGCGCGGAGGAGCACGCTCACCTCTGCGGGAGGAGTGCCTGCAGCTCCTGCCTGTCCTCTCCTGGCGCCTTGGGCCAGTGCAGCTCCCTGCACTCATCTGCTTGATTTGTCCTTGAGTGTCCTTGGATGGGTTTGCTCTCATTTTTCTCATCTTGTCCTGTGTGCTTGGACATCCAGATCTGTGGGCTCGTCTGCCACGTGTACTCTGGTCTTCTCTTGGAGCAGACACCAGAGCGAAGCCCTCTGCTGATGCGGGAGACTGAGGTGCTGATGTTTCTTGTGGGAATTGAAGAAGGCGGAGAATCTCCAGCAAATGTATCTTTGGGTTTATCAGTTCCCACCCCACCAGCTCTCTGCAGGGGTCGCTTGGGGTTATGAGATTGTGGGGACATTTATTGTCTTCTCTCACCTGCACTTCCTGCGATGGACGTGCGTCCATGAAATGGCTGATGCTGCTCAGAGATCGCCGGTCATCGTGCCGCTGTTGTTACTGAGGCACTGTGATATATAATTACAATGCATCCATAAAAGAATACAAAAAATAATAAGAAAGAAAGAAAGGAAAGAAGAAAGAAATCTGAGCCTGATACTCCAAGCAATGTAAAGGTGTTTACTTTATAGGCATTCTTGCTTTTGAGTCCTTGGGAATTTTAACATAAAAGATGTTCCATGTGATTAAATTAACAGGTTCTGAGAATGGATGTGCCCCCCAGGGACTTCCTTTGTTCTCATCCTGGTAGCTTCCCAGGCCTACAGCACTTTTAGAATGGTGATTATAAATAAAATCACGGTATCTTCTTGTAAGTGGAGTGGTGTCCAGTTCTCTATCATCTGGCTGGGGCGCTCTCTGCCTGAGGCCAGCCACATCCCTAAGCTTCCCAGATTTTATCAAGGACAAAGGAGTGGTCATGGTCTTTTTTGTTCCACTCCCATCCCATTTAGAAAGCATTTATTTTATGTCCATGGCACAGACTGCAAAATACAGGCATCTGTTCCCCTAGACCTGGTCTGTGTGTCCCTTTGCAAAGACATACAAGTATGACTTTGCCTCTCCTCCCACCCTGGAAACTGTGCAGGCTTTGAAACATGATTTGCCAAAAAATACACACACATATGTTACATACATTATAGTCACATATTTATATTTAAATGTTTATGTATTATATAAGAATATGCATTAAGTAAATGTACATAAGTATTAAGTACATATTTTATATATGAAATATATATTATATTTATATTTAAATATATTTTTAGCCAGGTATGGTGCCACACTCCTGTAATACCAGTACTTGGGAGGCTGAGACAGGAGGATTGAAGGTTCAAGGCCAGCTTCATCAACTTAACAAGATCCTCAGCAATTTAGCCGGAGTCTGTTTCAAAATTAAAAAACAAAAAAGGGCTGGAGGTGTAGCTCAGAGGTGGAATGTCCCTGGATCCAATCCTCATACAGATACATGTGGGTTTATATAGATACATGGGACCATAAGAAGCCGTAGCTTTTGCTTTGTCTTCAGATACTGCCTAAGACTACCACGTAGGATGGTCTGCATTGGAGGATGAGAAGTCGATTGTAGCGAGTTGAGGCTCCCAGCCTGAGCCCAGTCAGGGGAGTGAGGCTTACCACTGATCTGCCAGCCCCATGAGCCCTTCCACTGAACAAACGTGGAGGCCCAGGACACAAACAAGCCATGTGGTTAGCTTGTATTAGGGGACTGGGACACCAGCATCCCCTCCACGGAGATACCTGGGCAGCAGAATGCGGATGTGGGAGTGGTGTTGATCTGGGGTGGGCTAGGTAAGCAAGGGCCAGCACATGAGGGCCTGTGGTCCACCATCAGGGGTTTAGGCTTAGTGCTAAGAGTGGCCACAGGAGGGTTTAAGTAGAGTAACATGGGAGATGCCCATTTTACAAAGTTATTCTGGCAGTTGTGTGGAGAGGAAAGACCTTTTGCAGATGAATATCGTAACCTGCTCAAGAGTTGACTATGCGCTGAGGCAAAGGGAGGCTGTGGAGAGGAGATGGGTGAGGAGCTGAGAGATCAGAAAGGCAGTGTTGGCGGGAGGCACTTAATGCTGGTTGAATGAAGAGAGGGGGTGGAGGATGGCATCGGCCCTGAGACCATGAATTCAGTTTGTATTTTATTTATTTATTTTGGTACTAGGGATTGAACCCAGGGACATTCTACCTCTGAGTAATACTCCCAGCACTTTTCAAATTTTTTATTTTGAAACAGTCTCACTAAGTTGCTGGGGGTGTACTTAAATGGCTGAGGCTGGCCTCAAACCTGTGATCCTTCTGTTTCAGCCTCCCAAGTACTGGGATTACAGGCATGTGCTCTATGCTTAGTCTTTTTTGGGGGGTGGGAGGGTACTGGGGATTGAACTCAGGATCATTCTACTGCAAGCTGCATCCCAAGGTCTTTTTTTTTTTTAAACAGGGTATTGCTGAATAACTAAGGTCTCACTAAGTTGCTGAGATTGACCTTATGCCTGAAATCTTCCTGTCTCAGCTTCCTAAATACTGGGATTATAGGTATGTGCCACCATGCCTGGCTGAGTTTAGTTTTTTAAATGTTGTTTGTGGAGGAGGTATTTATTTATTTATTTATTTATTTATTTATTTATTTATTTATTTATGTGAATTTTATTTTATTGGTGCATTGTAATCATACATCTTTGTTAGGTACAAGCTGGCGGCATATACATGCACACATCTCTCATTTAACACTTTCCCAATTCCCGCCCCATTCCCTTCCCCTCCCTCCCTCTCACGTTCAGTTTAGTGATTGACTTTGATATGTTTGTGAAAGTACATCATGTGCATTAGGGTGTTTCCCTCCCCTCTCCCCCATCACCTTCAGTTAAGTCACCTTCTTTGCTCATCTAAGGTTTCTCCTTCTTCGCCTAGAGTCTCCATATTAGGGAGAGCATATGATTTTTTACTCTTTGTGACTGATTAATCTCACTTAACACAATGTCTTCCAGTTACATCCATTTCCATGCAAATGACATGATTTTGTTCTTCTTTATGGCTGAGTAAAATCACATTGTGTACATATCCCATAGTTTTGTAATCCATTCATCTGTCGATGGACATCTTGGCTGGTTCCACAGTTTGGCAATTGTAATTGTGTGGCTATAAACATGGATACACAAGCATCAGTCTGATAATTTGGTTTCCATTCTTTTGGGTAGATACCCAGAAGTGGTATTGCTGGATCATATGGTAGGTTCATTCCCATTCATCTGAGGATCCTCCATACTGTTTTCCAAAGTGGTTACACTAATCTGCAATCCCACCAACAATGTATTAGGGTTTCCACTTCTCCACACCTTGGTCAATATTTGTTGTTGTGTTTTTGATGATTGTCATTCTAATTGGGGTTAGGTGAAATCTCAAGGTAGTTTTGATTTGCATCTCTCTGGTTGCTAATGATGTTAAACATTTCCTCATACATTTATTGGCCATTTGTACTTTTTCTTTTGTAAAGTGTCTAGACCCTTTGCCCATTTTTTTATTGGGTTATTTGTTTTCTTAGCTGTGAGTTCCTTCATTTCTCTGTATATTCTAGATATTAGTCCTCTATCAGAAGAGTAGCAGGCAAAAATTTTCTCCCACTCTGTGGGCTCCCTGTTGAGGTTCTTGATAGTTTCCTTTGCTGCACAGAAGCTCTTCAGTTTAATGCAATCCCATGTATTGATCTTCCTTTAGTTGCTTGTGCCTTTGGGGTCTTGTTGAGAAAGTTTTTTACCTGTGCCTATGTGTTGAAGTGCTGGACCTATGCACTCTACAAGTAACTGCCAGGTCTCTGGCCTGGGTTCCCGGTCTTTGATTGGAGGAGGTATTTAGCTGGAGAATTCTGATAAGCAGTTTCATAGAAAGAATTCCATCTGAAGAGGGCAGAGCAAACTGACAAGAAAATCGAGTTGATGAATAATTATCAATTTTATATAAAACAGTTTTCTTTTTCTTAAAGGGACTACATCAGTAATCAGAAAGCCAGAGTTTTATTTCTTCTTCTTTTTCTTTTTTTGCGGTACTGGAGATGGAACCTGGGGGCATTCTACCTCCAAACTACAGCCCCAGCCCTATTTTTTATTCTTTATTTTGAAACAGGGTCTCACTAAGTTGTGGAGTGCCTCACTAAGCAGCTGATGCTGGCCGTGAACCCGGATCCTCCGGTCTCAGCCTCCCAAATGCTGGTATTACAAGCGTGCACCACCACACCCAGCCTGAGTTTTATTTCTTCTGACTAAAGGTTACTACACAACCTGCAGAACAAAATATAAACATCAATCTTCAAAATTAACCATAAAATTCAAAAGAGAACAAGGAAGACTACTTTTCATAATTTATGATGGGTAACATTTAGAATTGATTTCATAAGAGAATCCATTAAGCCGATGTAGAGCCATGCCATTTTAACTGTAGGGTTTAAATATCTTTCGCTCTGATTTTTTAATTAGCAGAAGCAAATAAAGAGAGCTTCGTTTTCACTGTGGGTCTGGCACTTCTGGACTTCAGATGACCTCAAATGTGTCCTGATGTGGTGCTCAGGTGGTCACAGTGATTACCAGCACAGTGTCAGTGTCCCCACTTCACATCAGAGAGAAAAGGCTACCAATAGGTATTAATGGCCTCCTGGACAGCTGCCTATGTGAAGTATCAGACAACATATGTAATAAATAAGATTTTTTTTTTATGTTCCAGAAGATACTTTGGAGATTGTTTGCCTGCCCCCTCCTCTCCCTTTCTGCACATGCACATGCACATGCATACACCTCTAGAGTTTGGTTCCCCAGAGGTCCCCAGGGTGGCCTATTGGGAGGTGGTGGAACCCTGAGGAGGTGGGGGAGGTTTTAGGTCACTTGGGGGCATGCCTTTGAAGGGAATCTGGGGCCAGCTTCTCTCTCTCCTCTCCCCTGGCTGTCCTGAGGTGAGCAGCTTGCCTTGCCACATGTCCCACTATGGTGGAAAGTTTCACCACAGGCCAGAGACAGCGGGCTGTCTGACCACAGAGGGAAGTCTCCAAAACTGAGAGCCAAGGTAAACCTTCATTATTATTGTTGTTGTTGTTATTGTTATTATTGCTATTGTTATTGTTATTATTATATTGTTAGGTACTAGGGATTGAACCCAGGGATATTCTACCTCTGAGCTACACCTCTAGCCCTTTTTATTTTTTATTTTGAAAGAGTCTACCTAAGTTGCTGATGCTGTCCTCAAACCTGCAACTCTCTTGCCTCAGCCTCCCAAGCTCTGGGATGACACGCATGTGCTACCACACCTAAATAAGCCTTTCCTCTTTTTAAGTTGATTATCTCAGCTATTTTGTCATGGTGACAGAGAACTGACTGACTCTCACACATGCAGATGTGCACACACAGAGTGTTAATAGAGGATGGTAGCTGTTGAGAGCTTTTTGTTTCCAGATACTGCTTCTAAATGATTTCTACTGGTCATTTAAGCCTCAAAACAACCCCAGAGGGTAGTTACTCTCACAGTCCCTTTTTATTTTGCAGTGGAAGGACTTATGCACATAAAGGTTAAGGAATTTGCCAAGTTGGCCCAGATAGTGAGGGTATATATAGCTAGACCTTAAGACAAGGTAACTTGTCTCCAAGCTCAACCCAATGGAAAAGAGCATCAGTGCTGATAACCCCATAGGAGTTAAAAGATCAAATGGAACTCAGCACTAGCACTGGATTTCCCTCCCATCTTCCCTGCCTCACTCCCAAGCAGACCAACAGCGGACCAGGAAGCAGCCATGCACAGTCCTTTCCTTCTCCCTCCTGCCCCAACCCCTATCCCCAGGCTCTAGGACACACTATAAGATGGCAGCACCAGCCAGCAATAGGTTGGCAGTACATGCAGAGGCTGAGAGCCTAGTTCACAGACTTTAGCTTGGACAGTGAGACCAAGGACAGGTGGCCATCTCAGATGATTCACACTAAGCCAGCTCAGAGTCTGATCCAGTGGAGCTTGGGAATATGACTAGTAAGTGCATTTCCATTCTAAGAAACTCTGAGATCAACAGTCAATATATGACACATTCAAATGTCCCTGTCATCATTATGGTAACATTACTGTTTAGACCTCAGGGAAACTTTAGAAAGAACCAATTTTTCATACCCAAGTCACACAGACTTAGTATGAAATATCTGAAGCCTTTTTTTTTTTTTTTGCGGTACTGGAGATTGAACTCAGAGGCATTCTACCTCCGAGCTATACCCCCAGACCTATTTTTTATTCTTTATTTTGAAACAGGGTCTCACTAAGTTGTGGAGTGCCTCACTAGGTAGCTGAGGCTGGCCTGGAACCTGGATCCTCTGGTCTCAGCCTCCCTAATGCTGGGATTACAAGCGTGCGCCACCACGCCTGGCTGATGCCATTGTTGACATCACATGCAGGACACCAGTGGGCAAGGGTGGCTAGAGTATCTATTGTTTTCCTTAAACTAACAGAGTTTCTCTAATTTCCTAGGGACTTGTGCATGCTAAGCACATGCTCTGAACTACACTGAACTACACCCCTAGCACTCTGGTGTTCTTATTCATAAATCCACTTGGCTCAGAAAGTACCCCAAAATCACCTCCTGGTGTTTTAAGTTTGTCTTTTATTAGAGTAACTCCCAATTCTTCACTGGGGAGGGGAAAAAAGGAGGAGTGAGGAAGGAAACAGTTCAAATAACGTTATGTCCATATATGAAGGTATCGCCACCAAGCTCACGAGCATGTATGGGGGGAGGGAAGCTGGGTAAGATGTGAAGGGAAACACATCAAATGATGTGTGCATGTCATCTGTACAACTTTGAATCTCACTATGATGTGTATTATAATGTGCCAGTAAAAGTATGTATTTATACATTTATATATAGGCTCCCAAGTAATTCATTGAGAAACAAAGCAAATCCAAACATGGCATACATAGGCACAAAGTGAGTTTAACCAATGCTAGGTGCATACACATTGTTACTTTATAGAAAAGAGTTCCTGTTCCTTTTTTCTCTCTTCTCTTCATTCCTGTTTGTTCCAGACTTGAGGTCAAACACTAGCTTATGAAGGATGTACGCTGTCTGATTTTTCTTTTTTCTTGCAGTGCTGTAGATCAAACCTAGGGCCTTGTGCATGCTAGGTAAGTGCTCTGCCACTGAGCTCCACCCCCAGCCTTGCTTCTCACCTGAATATGCATGCCTACCTCAGAAGGCTGGTGCAAAGGTTCAGGGACACAAAGGTTTTTAAAGGAATAATACATAGAAGCAGCTATGAGCATCCTTGCCGTTATAGACTTCTGTGTACTGGAGAATGTGAGGCAACATTCTTTTAGTGTAGTGGTTAAGAAAAAAATGAAAATAGTACCACTCTTTTCCTAATGATATCATAGCTAGATGACTAGAATTGATCATCCATCAGATAGAAGCTGCTGTGGCTGAGGAGGCGGAGACTGGGAGGGAGGTGGTATGGGGTGAGGTCTGACTTCAGCCTGTCCTGGTTCTCAGAGGCACCTCAGCTTCTTTGGAATGTATTTGCAAGTCATGGCTCTATCAACTCATATCTGAGCATCAAATGATATTTCAGGGCAGGAACTGGCCGATCAAAAGTAAATGGGGGGACTTCCGGGAAGATGGCGACGGAGTGAGACACGTCTCAAGAGCCGCTGTGAGCTCGATTCAAATCAGTCATGGATCCAGCTTTTTGAAAGAAGAAAAAAAGCAACAAAAAGGTGAAAAACGCTGCGAAAACTGGAATACAGCTGAGCAGAACCCAGAAGGCCGACCAGGGAGAGCAAAGAAGCCCGTCTCCGCGGCC
>PVLC010018713.1:0-31666 GCA_004027655.1 Graphiurus murinus
ATCACAGGTTCAAGGACAGCCTCAGCAATGTAGCGAGACTCTCAGCAACCTAGTGAGACCCTGTTTTAAAACAAAAAAATAAACAGGGCTAAGGGTGTATCTCAGAGGTAGAATACCCTGCGTTCAATTCCTAGTAACACACACACACACACACACACACACACACACACACACACACACACACTGATCACTTGGTATTTCAATGATGATTATATGATAACAAGTGAAAATGACCCTCAATAGTTCTTCTGGGGAAATTATTAGTGTGTCAAGAAAAAGAGAAACTCTCAGGAATACTCTCAGGAATGAGCCATCAGCTCTGAGTATCGTGCTGTGGAAATATTTCCAATTACCATCAGCTTTACTTTTCCAAAACTATTCCAGTCAAGTGTCTATAATACAAATATTTAAATCTTAGACACTTAACGAGGTCCCTGACCGCTGTCCATCCTGGAGATTGTTGGAAAGGGAATGGGGCGTGTTTCTGGTTTAGGGTGTAGTCAAGTACAGTGGTCTAATGAAGACCAAAGCCAACACACAGCAGTGTGGGGTGGGGGCGGGTGAATCCAGGATGACTGATCATGGTAAGAAGAGCGAACTTGAACGTAGACAACGCCACGTGAAGGTGTGGGTAGAAACTAGGACGCAGCAGCCGCAAGCCAGGCATCACCAAAGATGTTCCTGGCCGGCCAACCACCCGAAGCTGTGAGGGAAGCAAGGGCCAGATTCTCGCCCATGATGCTCAGAAGGGTCCAACCTTCCTGTCACCTTGATCTCCAACATCTGGCCTCTAGCACCAAAGACGATGGGTTTCTGCTACTTAAGCCACCCAGCACGTGGTCCTTCGTTGCAACAGGAAGTCATGGCTAGTGATCCACTCCAGACGCCAGCCACCTGCCACCTTGCTGTCGTGGTCATTTTCCAGTCCTGCATTCCTCCTTCCAGAGGCTAAGTTTCAAACGATATTGAAAGTGCAGGTGGATCACCAGGGATCACCCAAGCCCGAGAGCCTCTGAGACCATTCTCCTTCTGTGAGTTGAGTTCGTGTCTTCTAATCAAAAAAGACTAAAACGTCCTGATCCTCGCCACCCCGTGCTTTTCCATGGCGCATTGTTCATCTGCAGCCGAGTGGCAGAAAACTACCCTTAAAATGGCAATTTCGTGAAGTTAAGCGTGATTTGGGATGAGTGAGCCTCGAGGGCTCGATAAACAAGCAGGAACAGATGTTCCAAATTCAGGATGGAATCTGACAATAGAAGAAGAGGGAATGAGGTTGCCAGACTGACATTTCAGACCCAAGGCCCTGTCTCAGCCCAGTCGCCAGTACACCTGCTACATGAGCAGCGCTGTGAGATGATTTAATAGACTCAGTAATGAGTTCAAAAGTGCAGCCTGAGCATAACTTCATTCTAGGGCCGTAAATTAGAATGATCTCCTAATGAGGGATAATAAGTCGCATTTCCCAGCCTGCACTTAAGAAGGCATGCGCGCAGCCCAAGCCCTGGCTCAGATAAAGGTCTGCCCTCTCTCTCTTTCACGCGACAGCCTCTGAGGAGGCCAGCTGTCCAGACAATGGCACCCCTCCCTGTGGCAGCCAAGCTCCTGGCTGCAGAGCCGGGCATCGCGGGGATGCTCCAACCAGCACCACCCGAAACCCCAGTCGGCCTCACAGTTTGCCAAAGGCAGGTGCAGACCGAAAAGCTAGAGAGAGAGAGCAGAACCATATGCCTAGGGAGGAAAAGTCTTGCACCCAACTGCACAATGCCTTTCAGAGAAGACAAATTCAACTCAACGGCATGCTACAGTGTTAGAAGAAGATAATTCTTTCGTGTGCATTGACAGGGCTCTGTCGATCTGTTAGGTCATCCTGGAGTACCTGCTCTGTGCCAAACATTTGAGGGGGTGAAGGGGACAGACACGGTTGGTGCCATGAGACTCGGCTATGGACAGCACGTCAGCGCGTCAGCCTGGGAGCAGACATGGCCATTCTCCCCCCACCCCACCCCCTTTTTTTTTTTTTTTGGTTCTGGGATTGAACCTAGGGTTGATCTACCTCTGGACTACACTCTCAGTCCTTTTTATTATTTATTTTTAATCAGGGCCTCATTGAATTGCTGAGGCTGGCCTCAAAAGTGTTATCCTCCTGTCTCAGCCTCCCAAGTACTGGGATTATAGGAATGCACCACTACACTCATATTCCCATCCCGATTCTGTCATTTCCTAGCTGAGTGATCCCAGGAAGGTCTTGTGACTTCTCTGAGCATCAGCTTCCTCGTCTATACAACAGAGATAGTGATGCCCTATATCATGGCTTTTGTAAAGTTTCTAATACATAGGACACTTGAGAATGGTGGCTATGATTACTATATGCTGGTATACAAATACTGACAAGCACATCTTTGCAGGTCTTTAAACAGAGCCTGTCTTCCCTGCTAGAGGTGAATGAATTCATAAGGGCAGAAACCATGTCCTCATTTCTTTTGTACCCTTCAGTTATTGCAGCACAACAGCTGCCTGCCTGTCCCTCACTGGTGGGCTTGACCACCTATAAGTGCCATAAAATCATAGTTGAGAATTATAGTTTATGATGCTGTTCAGTAAGAACTAACAGAACAGCATTAGAGCAAAACTTGTACATTAATGATGACCATGATTGGGGTGTCTTGCTCTGATCTCAAAACAAAAAGCTTAAAACGTTATTCCTTTCCTCCTCAATGAAAACCAACCTAAAATTGAATCAATACTTTCTCTGGCATAGAAGTGATGAAAATATTATTAAATCTATAACGTGTTTTGGCATTATGTAAATTTACATAGTATGCATATGTTCCTATAGGATACTGCAGTTTTTAAATCTACAGAGATTTACCTCTTCTTAAGCCGGGCGTGGTGGCGCATGCTTGTAATCCCAGTACTTGGGAGGCTGAGACAAGAGGATCTGGGTTCAAGGCCAGCCTCAGCTACTTAGTGAGGCCCTCTACAACTTAGTGAGACCCTGTTTCAAAATAAAGAATAAAAAATAGGAATGGGGATGTAGCTTGGAGGTAGAATGCCTCTGGGTTCCACCCCTAGTACCGCAAAAAAAAAGAGAGAGATTTACCTCTTCTTGAATCATATGCAATTTTTTGAGTAATTTCCTTATCCTGAGATGAGGAACCAAACTATTTCTTCTGAGAAGTCAACAGCTCTCCTTTGAAACCAATTGTTCTCCAGGACAAAAATCATCTTCCTTCCAAAGAGAGACTATTTTTTCCTTTCCCCGACAAGAGATAGAACCTGCTATTTTTAACTCTGAAGGACTGCCTATCCCAAAAATATTCTGTTTGTTTTCACAGCTTGGACATTTCCTAAGCTTATCATAAGAATATATTCTAAAATATAATCAAATAATTATATGGAATATCCCCTCAAAAGTTACAGAGATGTCTTCTTAAGGAAGAATTAGGAATAAAGTATGATTTAGCATTTAATAAATTTCTTCTTTGCTCAAAAAATGAGACATTCATGATAAAGGGTAGGCTATAACTGAGAAGGGAAAAAAAGATCCTTCAATGCTTTCTAGAAAGTCTTTGAGCAGAGAAGAGATTGTCACACAAGTTCAGCTTTGTGAGGAACTCGGCTGCCTTGGATGCTTGAGGGAACCAGTGAGGTGGATGATAATTTGACTGGAAACAGTCCCTCCAGGGTCTCTGGCCGCCGTTCCCGGCTCCTGCTCACTTGCCTGTCTTCTGCTGCTCTACTGGATCCACAGGGCATGCCATCCACATACAGAGGGCCCCATCCTTGCAGACTCCGCCATCTTCCTCCTCCCGGGAACTGGTAGTGAGCCTGTGCTGGCTCATCCAGCCCCCTGCACCGGGGCTCTGCCTTCCGGACCACCGAGACAAGGTTGGGCCACCACCCAGAAGGACCGATTCGGGTGGCCAACTGCTTGTTCTCAACGATTTAATCCACTCAAGACCAGCAACCGAAACGGATGATACATTGAGACTTCCAGTTCTGATTTTGATAATTTATGAATAAATCTCCCCAGGAGAGCTGGATAAAGAAATGCTCTCGATCCATTGAAACGCAAACCAAGAAAACATGAGCAGTGGTAAAATAATTTAACCATAGTCCCAACAGATTATCAGCTGAGTAGTGGGTCAGTGTAGACCTCTCCAAAATGGAAGGGTAGGCTGGGCTGTGGCAGGCCATGTGATAAACTGGAGAGAGGGCGCATCAAGGGTGGGGGGAGCTGAGCGTCTTTATCTTGGCATAACTAAGAGCAGATTATCCCTCACCTCTGAGATTTGAATCAAAGGGAACGAAAGCCGAGGAAAGCAATTAAGAGGGCTTAATAAGGGTCTGAGAAGGTTTCGCTGCAAGCAATAATAATACAGCTTGGATAGCGGAGAGCAGGAAGAGCCATTCAATCCTATTTAGTACCTCTGAAGCCAGAGCTGCATGAGGAACTGAACACTGGTCATTTGTATTTGGATAATTCACCAGTTGCCACTAAGAAATTACCCTAGGGAATGCTTTCTGGGAAGGAGGTGGGGGAGGGGCGCAAGGACTGGCTGGGTCCTCTCCCCTTATTGTTCAGATCCTGCGCTCATTTGCATAGCCCTCCGAGGATGAAGTCTTTTCTGCCATTTGGTAGATTGCCATCAAATTTCAAGTGACATGATGCACGGTAGATTTACGCACCGTGAAGCAGATACTGCAGGGGCTTGGTGTATTTGTGTTCCATTTCCAGTTAAACAATACACAGGGGGCTGTCACACTAACGAGGTTTATAATGATTGACTTGTTCGGCCGTATCAGGACCTTTACTTCAATAGAGCAGAAGCCTCAATAAACAGGAAATTTATATTTGAACAGATGTCTGTCCAGAAGGGCGGGACCACGTTCTGCCTGACTTGCTGCAGAGTGAATAAGGCGCATCCCCCTCCAAAGCGCTGGGCGCGGGGAGATTCTGAACCACTGGCAGGGTCTCTGGGTCGCTAGCACCTTGTTCTTATAAATTAGAATCCTTTAAATGTGTGTTTCAGTCCTCCAACAGAAGAATTACATAATTGCGTAGTTCAGCACTTGGCTGTGCTCATTTCTAACCATGAATCTGCGATTTTAAAAAGTGCAGACCTCAGCCGGGTGTGGTGGCACACACTTGTAATCCCAGCATTTGGGAGGCTGAGACCGGAGGATCTGGGTTCAAGGCCAGCCTCAGCTACCTAGTGAGGCACTCCACAACTTAGTGAGACCCTGTTTCAAAATAAAGAATAAAAAATAGGGCTGGGGGTAGACTGCCCTGAGTTCAATCCCCAGTACCGGAAAAAAAAATGCAGACCTCATGCCAGAACAAAAAGAGAGTAGTTTTATCTCTGATTTAGAGCCATTTAATTCTCCAAGCCTCAGTCTTCTCACTTATGATGCTGGAACGGTAAAACCCACTGTAAGAGCTTGTCATAAGAATCCAATGAGAAAAGCCTATAAAAGCCTGGCATATAGTTGCTGTCCAATATATGTTTAAATAAATGCACATGGATGATAGGAAGAACCCTCTAGGCCCAACTGTTCTCGCCCTTGGCAGATGAGTGCTTATCAGCTAGGACAGAACTGAGGACAGCCAGGGCACTAGGAACATCGCAGTCCAGGACAGAGAGAGACGGAAAAGCTTTCCTGGAACCTGGTACATCCAGTGTGCCAGACAGATGTGACTGCTTCCCTGAGGAACTTGACAAAACTTGCTAAGGAGTACAGAGACACAACCAAGATGAGGAAAGTTAAAGGGAAAATTGATTCTTGTCTCGGGTTCAGTAATACCTAGGCAGTGTTGAATGAATGAATGAATGAACACATCTTTACACAACCACCGTCAGAGGGTGCAGGATACTCATATGAGCACTTACAGAGTCAGAATAGGTTAATAAACCTGTTCCACAGGCTAGAACATGCTAGTCAGTCGACACAGGGGTGGGAAGAGAGACATCGTCCTCGCCTTGCTGGGGCTCGAAGTCTTCTAGGGAGACAGAGACACAAGTCATCACATAGACAAAGATGCATCTTCTGATAAGTGCTATGATGCCGCTGGACCACAGACAGGCCGCTGAGGCCGGGAGTGAGTGGAGTTGGGCGGTGAGCCTCCAGCAGCCATCGCTCCCCTTCGCTCTCCTGCCACACCTCACAGATCTTCTCAGACCCTCCCAGGGGAGACACAGGACTCCAGCGTTGTGTCGGCTGGATGTCGTCACCAGGTAATTACCCCCATGCCTCCTATGTGCCAGACGCTCTCCTGAGCTCTTTAATGCCTATCCCATATCATTCTTATGCAAGGTTTGCATATTCCCATCCCCATTTTACATATAAGGAAACTGAGGCACAAAGACTGCTAACGAGTGGACGTGCGATTCAAACTCCCACCTCTCGGGCTCTGTGGCCCTAAGGTTGGGCCACAAAGAAATAGCCTTTCCTGGAAGATGAAGCCCGCAGTGCTTGGACCCAATCCGGCAGAAGCAGCACTGTCTACCAAGACGCACGCTGCCTCTTACTCCTCTGTCCTTGCTGTGGTTTCGATCTGACCTGACCTCACCAAAACTCCACCGAGGTGTGGTGTGTGTGTGGCAATGCCAGGAGGCAGGCCTCGGGGGAGGTATTTAGGTTCCAGGGGGAGAGCCCTCGTGAGTGGATCACTGCCTTTCCTGTGGAAATGGGTTGGCCATCATGGGAGTTGAACCCTTCTCTCTCTTCCACACAAGACTGCTCGCCCCTTGCTTTTCCATCATGCTAGAACGTATCACCGAAGCCCTCCGTGAGATGCAGCCACCCATCTCCAGAACTGTGAGTCCACACCCCTACTTTCTTAATAAGTTACCCTGTCTCAGGTAATCTGTTACAACAAAAGAAAATGGCCAAAGACAATCCTTATTTCCTACCTGAAAGCCAAACAACGGAGCAAGCAGGAAAGATAGTGGGTGTGTGGAGTACCAAACGGAAATATCAAAATTAAGTTGTGAGCTTTAACAGAAACATGAGGGCTAAGTTCTGTTGAATTGTTTCATATTCAGGAGCTACCAGGGGAGGCAGCTCCAGGCTCCTGGTGAACTTGCCTATTGAATATAGTAGGAGATTGAGGGCTACGGTCTAAAATTATTACCCAGAGGGGCCCACCCATCAAGAGGAAGTATTCCTCCTCTGCTGGCGGCCTGGTTTCAGGCGGAGAGCCTGGTTTCTGTCACCCAGGTGCCTGCGCACTTCGTAAGAGGGGACCTCACACTGAAGAGGAGACGTCGGGCTTCAACAACGTGAGCCCCAGAGGAGCCGGGAGGACAGAACTCAGACAACACGGATGTCCCTGGCTTTGGTCACATATGCAAATCACGAACCAGTTGGGATTTATCAGTTTTTGTGGGCCAACTTTTCCGGGAAAGGCTTTGCTCTGTCTGGAGCAGCATGAGACGCTGGCGGCAACCTCCAGCAGCGGATGCAGGGTTTCATCCTGGGTCTGTGGCCACGGGTCACGCTCCTGGGCCCTCGACACCCAGCTCAATCGGCCACTGCAGCCCAAGGCTTCCAGTGGGGCAGTTTGTCACTGGAGACATCGCACTCTATTAAACCATGTCACATCTTCAGGAGGAAACCTGAACAGTGCGCTCCTGTCTAGTGCCCACAGGATTTCCACACAAAGCCATCGGAAGAGCCTGCAGCCACGTCCACTTCCCCAAAGCCGAGATGGACAGCAGGCACATCGGGGCTCCCGGTGCTGAGAACTCCGCTGCAAACATTCACAGGCGGTCTCACTGCCCTCTCTACCCAGCACGGCAAGCCCCTGGGCTCAATTCCAGGGAAGATGAGGATGCCCGGCACAGGCAGCGGGCTGGCTTCCCAATGACGTGCATGGTGTAGGCAGCACAGCCAGGATCCGATCCGTTCACAACACGGACAAGGGCCTGCTCTGCAGCAGGCATAGGCTTTATGCCAAGGTGACCGAGACATGCCGCCGTCCTTCAGGAACTGAAAGTCTACTGAGGTGTGCCTCATCTCATGGGTCTCAACGCGAGATTTTTCTGCCCCTCTTTGAAACACTATAATTAAGCCAGGCCTGGTAGCACATGCCTATAATCCAGTACTTGGGAGGCTAAGACGGGAGGATCACAGGTTTGAGGCCAGCATGTGATAACTTAGCAAGACCTTGTTTCAAAGTATAAAATTAAAAGGATTGTGGGTGTAGGTCAGAGGTAAAATGCCTCTGGATTCAATCCCCCAGTACCAAAAAATGACAATATTAATATAGTAAATAATAAAAGACTACAACCTGACTAAAACGCTTGTTGTTTGTCATTTAGTAGCACTTAGGACAAACTCTCTGGAATGATACTTATCTTCCTAAGTGCACAGGCCTACGTCTGCCTGGATTTTAAGCTGTCTGAAGGCAAGGATGTGCCATGAATCTCCTGACAACCCATCCTTCGCTCTGCTCCTGCACCTACTGGGCTGTCTCCACTGTGTTTTTCTATCCATGGTGGCAGAGTTGGTGTGGAGGAGGGATTGAGACTGGTATTGAGTAGAGAAATGTAAGCACTAGAGAGAGTGTATTCCCAAGGGGAAAAAGTGTGCTTGTGTGAATGCGCATCATGATTTAAACTCATCTAAGAAAACACTACAAAGCCGGGCGTGGTGGCGCACGCTTGTAATCCCAGCATTCGGGAGGCTGAGACCGGAGGATCCGGGTTCGAGACCAGCCTCAGCTACCTAGTGAGGCACTCTGCAACTTAGTGAGACCCTATTTCAAAATAAAGAATAAAAAATAGGGCTGGGGGTATAGCTCGGAGGTAGAATGCCCCTGAGTTCAATCCCCAGTATCACAAAAAAAAAAGAAAGAAAACACTATACCAAGTGCAGTGGCACACACCCATAAGCTCAGTACTTGGGAAACTGAGAGAGAAGGATCGAAGGTTCAAGGCCAACCTCTGCAACTTAGAAGGGCCCTCAGTAGCTTAGTGACACCCTGTTTCAAAATAAAATATAAAAAGGGCTAGAGGCATAGCTCAGAGGAAGAATGTCCCTGGATTCAAGCCCCAGTATGCAGGTAGGAAGGGAAAGACAGAGGAAGGGAAGGAAAAGAGGAGAGAGAGAGAGAAAAGAAAGAAAGAAAGAAAGAAAGAAAGAAAGAAAGAAAGAAAGAAAGAAAGAAAGAAAGAAAGAAAATAAATGTTGGTTGATACAGATCCATTTCCAGACAAGGAAGAAATCAGCTACTATATAACTGCCTCTTCCTTATGAAATCAAATTAAATTCCTGCTTAGCCAACAGCTAAGAACTGTGCTCACTTAAACAGCATCACTAGATATTCAGTGTAGACAATGAAATCTGATTGCGTGTTGCTGCTATTTTAAGTCTCCTTTCTTGTTCTTGTTCCGTTACCCCAAAGGTACTTTCTACTATGGAAAGGACAATTGTTTCTATGAACCAGTGTTTGATCACTTGCAGCTTCGTGTTTAGGAGGCAGAGGAGACGAGGGATGTGCTATCAGGATGCTTCTCCAGATGTCACCGTGCTCTGACACCTGAAGAGCCTCAGCCCCACTCCACCCCCACGACAAGCGCGCTCAGGACGACGCCTGCCAGCAATAGCTGCACAGGTGCGAACCTTCGCACACCTCAAACACAGCAGCGCTACTCTCCGGCAACAAGGTCTGAAGGGTCTTTAAAATGTTCCTGCGGCCCCGGGACTGCTCTTTTGCCAGGTGCAGATTCTTCCTTTGGCAGCAAAGGCGACTCACCCTGGGCCACAGTTCCGAGCTGCCTGCAAGCTCGTCTCCAAAGGCACACATTCTTTTTTTACACATCTACTTATCACTGTTGCCAAAGACAGCAGAAACCAAGCCAGTTTCCAACCTACACGAGGCATTAGAAAAATAACCCAATACAACCTCACGGTGGTTCAGCTCTTAAATATATTCTGACTACATATGTTGACCTCACTGGTTTTTTAATTACATGGGAATTCTGGAATGTGGGCTGGACAGATATTTGTTTTCCCATTTTACAGGTGAGGGCTGGGAGGGTAGCTCAGAATGGCAGAATGTTTGTCTGGCACAAGTGACCGCCTGGGTTTGACCCCCAGCAAAGGGCAGGAGACTTCCCATTTCAGAAAGCACAGATGACCTGAGGATTTCCGGATTATTAGAAACAGGGCCAGGCTCCCAGCATTTGGGAGGCTGAGACCGGAGGATCCAGGTTTGTGGCCAGCCTCAGCTACTTAGTGAGGCACTCCGCAACTTGGTGAGACCCTGTTTCAAAATAAAGAATAAACAATAGGGCTGGGGGTGTGGCTTGGAGGTAGAATGCCCCTGGGTTCAATCCCCAGTACCGAAAAAAAAAAAAAAGAAACAGGGCCAGGCAAGAACTCCATGCATCTTGCCTATGAAACTCTGGGAAGAGGGTAACCATCCACGAGATCTCAATCAGCTGGGCATGGGGTCCTGTACACCTGTACTCCCAAGATTAAGGAGGCTGAGGCAAGAGGATAGGGATTTGAGAACAGCTGGAACTTAGTGATACACTATTTCAAAACGAAAAAAAATATAAAGGGCTAGGGGTATAGCTGGGAGGCAGAATGCCCCTGGCTTCCATCCCCCGTACCAACCAAAAACTTAAATCCCAATCCAGTAATAAAAATCATTTATTGATTGCTTTTTCCTTTCATATTCTTTTGGGGATATATGACATTTGGCTTGAATAAATATATATTATGTTTGGAGAGAAATCATTTAATATTTATCTCCTTTGGATATGCAGCACAAAATGTTTCCAGAAATAGAAGTTTGTTTTTGCCCAGGGCTCTGTGGGGTCCCGGAAGTGGGCCTTCTGATAGTCATCCCTCAGACCTGGAAATGAGCACTAAACAGAACAGGAGAAAACGCTCTGCCGAGAGGACTCAGGTCTGCCTCTCGGAGTCACATGTCGGGGTGTCTCCCCCCACTTTCCGTCATTGCCGTCTTCCTGGCCGATAAGGCACGAAACTTCAGAGAAACATGTTTTCCTGCCGGTTGCGTCCCCAGGAGAGATTTTAAATGTTGATCACTTTCTCATTAGAGAGCAGCGTTCACTTGGAAGGAAGAGCTTTCTCATCCTATTCAAAACAATTCTCAGCAACCCAAGAGACAGGAGCTTCGCAGTCATCGGATGGAACCAGCGTGGGGGGCCCTGGTGCCCTGAGAAGAAGCGATGGAAACGAAATTCGAGGACCCCACTAGCAGCAAACAGCTGGGGACCAGGCCACAGAGCAGCCAGCTGGACCCCGGGCTCCAGCCAAGAGCAAAGAATGTGTGCATTCTTTAACAAAAAAAAGTTTAAAACTAACAGAATGATATCAGTAACAGTTCAAAAGCTAGAATCCAGGAGTAGCTGCTAAATTTTGTAGTTCTGTTTCTTCTTCCCTTGTGGTACTGGGGATTGAATCTAGGGGTGTTCTACTTCTGAGCAACACCCCCAGTCCTTTTTAGTTTTGTTTTGAAACAGACTTGCAAAATTTGCGAAGGTTGTCCTCAAACCTGAGATCCTCCTGTCTCAGCCTCCCAAGTACTGGGATTACAGGCATGCGCCACCACACCCAGCTATTTTGTAGCTGCTTGAAACAGCAAGTTTCCAAGGAGCCAGGTTAAAAACACTCTTCTTCAGCCAGAATTTCTATAACTCTTAGCAAATACATATAATAATACCTCTTCACAGGATATCTTAGGACCTAATATACCTTGGAAAATCTGCTGTTTTTTTTTTTTTTTTTCAACAACATCCAATATATAGCTTTTTATAAAATCCTATAATTTCAAGGAGCAAAAAGAGATTTGTTTAATACTACACAGGTAAGAAATCTGGATAACATAAATCACTTATAAGGCACTCATTAAGAATATTCATTGCTTCTACCCCTAAAATCATCTATTCCCATTTTTATATAGTTTATAAACACATAGGAAAGAAAGAATGAATTCAGACATAAGCAGAGAAAGAAGGCCCAGAAAATAACTCAAAAGGAGGATTATACTTTGTCCATGCATGCATATACATGTATACAAATAAAATATTCATACATATAACATGGAATCAAATCAGTCCCATATGGTA
The DNA here is from genome assembly GCA_004027655.1 of Graphiurus murinus. NCBI lineage: Eukaryota > Metazoa > Chordata > Mammalia > Rodentia > Gliridae > Graphiurus > Graphiurus murinus. The sequence continues at coordinate 12,108 of PVLC010018713.1, forward strand.
GCTCACTCCTGTAAAACAGTACTTGATAGGCTGAGACAGGAAGGATAGTAGGTTTGGAGCAGTTCAGCAACTTAGTGAGACTCTGTCTTACTAAGAAAAAATATAGGGGTAGAATGTCATGGGCTCAATCTACAGTACAAAAAAAAAGTCGTATTATACAGTTATATATGTATGTATGTATGTATGTAATAGGCAGACAATTAAAATCTCCCAGAAAAGATATTAAAGTATTACTTTTAAATTCTGTTAACTCAACAAGAGTACAAAAGTAGCAAAATAATTTAATCTCATTACCAAGGATACTTAAGCAACCAAAAACTGAGCAGTCATTTTAAACATCAGCTCTAAGTTGGGTGTGGTGGTGCACGCTTGTAATCCCAGTACTTGGGAGGCTGAGACTAAGGATTGCAGGTTCAAGGACAGCCTCAGCAACTTAGTGAGGCTCGCAGCAACTTAGCAAGACCCTGTTTCCAATTAAAATATAAAATAGGGCTGGGGGTATATCCTGGAAGTAGAAGGCCCCTGGGTTCCACCCTCAGTACCACAAAAATAAATAAATAAAATAAGCTTTAAATTTGTTTCCATCCAGACATAACTTTTTCCAAATTGTTTTTCCTCATCAGAGAACTTTAGAGATGATACAACCCAGCCAGCATGGTGGTGTACGCCTGTAATCTCAGTACTTGGGATACTGAGACAGGAGGATCATAGGTTCAAAGCCAGCCTCATAAATTTATTGAGGCCCTCAGCAACTTAGCAAGACCCTACTGCAAAAAATAAAATAAAATGATAAAAAGGGCTGGGGTGTAGTTTGGAGGTAGAATGCCCCTGGGTTCAATCCCCAGCACCACAAAAAATAAAAAAATAAATAAAGAAGAAGAAAAAGAATACTACAAATGATTTCCTTCTTTGTGTAGTAGTGTAGTGCACAGAAGGCTGTTTAATTTTGTTTGTTCAACACATCATTTCTTAAACTTATTTGCCCATCAAACATATTACTCATTGGCTACCTTTAAATTTCCCATGAAATCTATCATAATAAACAATAAAAATAACAAATTATAAATGCAATTTGGAAAATATTGGAGTAGGATTACAGTAAGCGCCAAGAAGATTTAGGATTTTTTTAAAGCTTTATAAAATATTTATTTTTAATTTGTTCTTGAGTTTTGCAATTTTGTCTTGGGAGACAATTTTATTATCTAGACAATCTATGTCAGTATATATTATAATCCAAGTTTGTTAATTTTATTTCCTCATATCATGTTCCATTGCTATAAAAATGTGTACTTATATACTAAGCTTTACCAATTCCACACAATGGTAATATTTTATATTTCTCCAAAAGAAAATAGAAGTATACTGCAGGCATTTTGTAACTTATTTTCATAACACAACTGTGACACAGTTGGAGATTAATTGTGCCATTTTACAGATGTAGAAGAGGCATCTCAGAGAGAGTGAGTCACAACAGCGTCGGATATAAAACTTACTTATTGAGCCTGCAGAATATAATCGTTCATTTAGATGGCAATGTTCCTCTAAAAATTAAACGTAGGATTCTCTCTGTGTATGGCTATCTTCTTGGGAAAAATAAACAGCCTGGCATGGTAGCACACATCTGTAATCCCAGTACCTGGGAGACTGAGACCTGGGACCGCAGGTGTGAGGCTGGTGCACGGGAACTTAGAGAGAGCCTCTGTCTGTCTAAGAGATACGCAAATCAAGAGAGACCCCTCTTGATTCAACCCCCAGTGCCGTAAGATAAAATAAAAGAACAAGTAAAAAGGACTACCAGGGGAATCTTCTCTGCAGAAGAGATATTTGATTCTCACGCTAAGTACAAGCTAAGGGAGCCTCCCCGTCCCAGGCAGGAAGGGAGAGCACAAGGTGATATGATTCAAATGGTAGCCAAGGAGCTTGCTTCCAGTCATTAATTACACTCATCTACCTCCCTGTGTTGGAGAGGAGGAGGAGTATACCCTCAGCCCTTTTTATTTTTTTTATTTTGAGATAGGGTCTCAGTAAATTGTCCTGGCTTGCCTCAAACTTGCGATGTTCCTGCCTCTGCCCGCTGAGCTGCTGGATTGCAAGTGTGTCCCACGCACCCACTCTCCTCCTTTTCAAAGAGCTCCTGCTGGAGTTTGCAGAATCCTTTGCCCTGGTCTGCAAAATAAAACAGCCAAATAAGTTGAAATAACTTTAAGTCTCCTAAAATACTTGAATCCTCAGCATTCACTGAATGTGCTTAAAGAGTCAGTGATTATTAAATCATAGTTATTTTTGTTATCCGCAGTTTCAAATGGTTTGAAGGTTGTCATTTAAGGAAAATCTAATACTTTTCCATGTTCTTTATATCTTCCTACACACACATACACACACACACACCACAATTATCTTCCAGCCCCTGCCCAGACATTGACATCCCTTTAAAAATAAATCAAAAGCATAAACAATTGGACTTTTTCCTTTGGTAACAGCTTCATTTTTAACATTTAACCTTGCCTCCTGGTGTACTTTGCCTAGCAGAAATGCTTTTCTTTGAGATACACACACACACACACACACACACACACACACACACACTTTTATGGAATAATGTAATTACACATCGTAATGAGATTCAAAGTGATGCCAACACACACAGACAAAGCCTTTAGCTATACTTTTCTTTAGACAAAGCCACACGTGTCCCTATTTTTAATGTAACCACCCACGTCCACACCTCGAGCCACACCCTGGTCTCTAAGCTCATTGGTGCACTCCTGACTCCACAAGCCTCCCAGGAACTGAAGTCTAGTCCCAGAACCTGAGCCCAGGGCTGGGCTCCTCGGCTCCTGGCTCGTCAGCCCTCCCACCCAGAGGCCTCCAGATTGTCAGGGTTTCCAACGTGTTTCTGAAGTCTCACCCATGACTCCTGTCCCCGCCCTTCTCCAAATCATCCAAATCACTTCCTGTCCCGAGCCACCAGGCCTGCTCCTCCACGCCTGCCCACCGGAATGCCCCCGCTCAGCTACCTCACAGGCCGTTGATGTACCAGCTGCAAAGCACTTGAGGATGAGCTCTGGAAATGTCCAGCTATTCCCAAGACAACGAGAACTGGAAGAACCAGAGAGCAGGAGTTGCACTGACAGGACGGCAGACACCTGCGGCACCACATCCTCTAGAGGATGCTGGGAGAGAAGATGACACACCGTGTTGAAAGAGCAAGAGTGTGCCTGTCAGGACAGACACACCTCTGTGAAACTCACATGCCAGGCGCCAATGATGACAAATGGACCCATCGGACTGGAGGCCGGTCCTCAGTTGTAACTTCAGATACAGATTGCTTTGGCTGCAGCCCATGGCCACCCCAATCTCTGGAAGGTTACCCAGCCTTCCTACGTTTCTTTGTCCACACTGGTAAAATGGGGGAGATAAGCACTTTGTTTATTTGGTTTTTGTAAGGACATGAGACAGTACGCAGAAGGTACTAAGCACATTACCAAGGGTATGGTTGGCACTAGATGAATGCCTGCTATTAGTGTGAAGCCTGTTCCCATCCACGACACCCAGACAGGGGAATAAGAAATGAAGGAAACAAAACAGCAACTGGCACCTGAGAATGTCAACACAGACAGACTGAGCCGGCCATGGTGGCACATGCTTGTAATCCCAGTACTTGGGAGGCTGAGACAGGAGGATCGCAGGTTCACAGCCAGCCTCAGCTACTTAGTGAGGCACTCCACAATTTCGTGAGACCCTGTTTCAAAATAAAGAATAAAAAATAGGGCTGGAGGTGTAGTTCGAGGTAGAATGCCCCTGGGTTCAATCCCCAGTACCAAAAAAAAAAAAAGACAGATGGCCTGACTGTCGTCTTTCTCCCGTAACTTTCACTTGGGTTCCTTCTGCTCATTGTGTCTGCTGGTGGCAGGTGGCCTGTGACACCATGAAGCCTGGAAAGTCGACCAGTGCCGCATTTCTCAGCAGCTGAATGTGCTCTGGCAAGTTTCATGAGCCACTTGAGTCCTCAGTGTGCTGCCCAAGGGTGAAAGGTGAGTTTCTGCTGAGAAAACTATTAAAACTCGGTGATTATTTTTGTCCTTGAATACTCTTGAAGAACCCTTGGCCCAAGCGGATCAGGCCCTCAAGCTTTTATTCACTGACTGGTCGGATTTTGTGACATGCCAGGTATTACTCTGCCAGGGCCTGGTTCTAACATTGGAGTCCTCAGTACTCCCAAATAAGCCAGAATTACAGACTTGACCTCTTTCAGAGACAGAACAGGACTCTTCAGAGTCCTCTAACACTGATTACACCTTAGCTATTCCTCACAATTTGAAAAATCCTCTAGAGAAATGCCGAAATGTATAATATAATGCAAAATATTTCTAAAGAATGGCAAAAGTTACCCAGCTAAAGGACTATTTTTAAAAAATAAAATATGACTCATTAAGTGAGAATTAAAACTTGGTATCATAGTCCTGTTTTTAGTAAAACAGAACAAGAATAGAACAGAGTATTATTAGAATATATCCCACTTAGTAAAAGTAAAATAGTATCATGTTGAGGGTATGTGCATATTTGTTAGTCAGCTTTCCATTACTGTAACAAAATGCCTGAGATAATCAACTTATAAAAAGAAAATGTTATTTTGGCTCCTAGTTTTAGAGGTTCCATTCATAGTCATTTGGCCCCATTGCTTTGGGCCTGTGGCAAGGCAGCACATCACGGTGATAGGAGGTAGCAAAGCAAACCTGTTCACTCATCACAAGCCAGGAGGCACAGAGTGAGGAGGGGGCCAGGGTTCTATGATCCCCTTGAAGGACACACGCTCACTGACGTAAAGACCTCCTACTAGGCCCCATTTCCTAAAGGACCCACGACCTCAGAATGGGACCGCCCTGGGAACCGTGCCTTCAAGATAGAGATACTTGCAAACACGTATCCGAACCGTAGCAATAGGTACCTATGTGCTGGGTCAGAGTGCGATTCTTCCTATGGGTCAAGAAGACATTGTTTTGGAATCACTGCTCTAATAGAATGATAGAATCAGTAACAAGCCATTGTTCAAAACATGTCAGTAACCTTTTAGAGTCTGAAGAAGGGTGAACAATGGGAAAATGCTGAGAAACAGGCAGTAAAATTTAGCTGCACATCTAAAAGTTATCCAAACAAGTTTAGGGGAAAATTAATCCAAGGACCAGCTTATATTGAATGCCTGGAAATCTACAAAGTAGTTAAAGAATGTAGACTCGGAACCAGCCTCCTGAGGCTGAACTCGGTCCCCCTTACTGACTGTGTGTTCCTGATTCAACAACTAGGCCTCTCCAAACCTACATTCCTCATCTGCAAAATGGGGACAAAGGCAGCATTACTAAGAGAATTAAATGAATTACTGTAATAAATTATTAGAAGTGAATTAAACAGTGCTATCTTGGGGGTGGGACCCATGTGTAACACGAAATTCATTTATGTGTCATATCTAGCTTATACACATGATCTGAAGCTGATTTTATACTTTTTCCTTTTCTTTTTTTTTTAGTTGTGGGGTGTGTGTGTGTGTGTGTGTGTGGTACTGGGGATTGAACCCAAAGACATTCTACCTCCAAGCTATACCCCCAGCCCTATTTTTTATCTTTATTTTGAAACAGGGTCTCACTAAGTTGCAGAAAGCCTCGCTAAATTGCTGAGGCTGGCCTCCAACCTGCAATCCTCCTGTCTCAGCCTCCCAAGTGCTTGGATTACAGGTGTGCGCCACCACGCCCGGCTGTGCACCTGTGTTTTGACTGTGACCAGTCACGTGGGGTCAGACACGGAACTTTGCACTGTGGCATCCTGTCAGCATTCAGTCTTGGATTTTGGAACATCTTAGATTTCAGAATTTTAGATTAAGGATAGTCAACTTGTTCTATTTTCCACTAAAATTGGAAATTATCATTGGTGGTTCTTACCAAAAATATGTTGTTGCTTAAATAACTTTATCTCCGATAACACCAGCAAACCATAAAGACCAAATAGCTATTTTCTCTACTTAACCAATCCAAATAACTCTTAGTATGAAATCCACCTGCACAATCAAGAGAGGCCTAGAGTTCCATTTTCAGCCAGAACTGCCCAATGGTGCCTGTAGGAGGGTGGGTCAGTACCAGGAGATTTTATAAACACAAATACTATGTCTAAGGGATCTATGTGATAAAAATTTTGTCTTTTCATCATTTTTTCATTAAATACCAGAAAGAATTCCAAAGAGCTTTTGACTAATTATTTCACAGCCTTGACGGTTTACTTAAAGCTAGTTCTCTCTTTCAAAATAAAAGGCTAGCTGGGCATGGTGGCACACATCGGTAATTCCAGTACTTGGGAAGCTGAGACAGGATGATCACAGGTTGGTGGCCAGCCTCAGCAACTTAGCAAGATCCTGTTTCAAAATAAAAAATAAAATAGGGCTAGTGGTGTAGGTTCAGAAGTAGAACGCCCTGGGTTCAATCGCCAGTACCACAATACATAAATAAAGAATGAATGAATGAATAAATGAATGAATGAATGAATGAATAATAAAAGCTGTTTTCCTTACCTCCTCTTCAGGACTTTTTGGGCAGCTCAGCAGAAGCCGGTGAGGTCGGAGACTGAGGAGGTTGGTCCAATGGCAGGCAGCCTGGAGGCGGTGAAGCGGGCAGAGGCGGCAGAAGCAGGAGGCTAGAACTCCACTGAGCCTCCACTTCAGTAGGAGCAGCATTTTCCTGCCTTGTTTTCTTCAGTTTGTTACCACCGGAAACCAGGTTCTGCTTCACAACGGCAAGAAAAACAATAACACAGAACCGCCCTGCTGAAGGGTGGGTTGGATGTGGAAATCTTGAGGCACGGGGAGGTTTCTCCCAGCCCTGCTGGCTTGCACAGACTATGGATGACACGGGGTGGCTTAGCCATGGACGACTTTAAAACTCCCTCCTCTTGCTGGGCTTCTCCATCCTAGCGCGGAGTGCATGGGCCCCTCACTGGAGTCCCAAGGAGCCAGCTGGTCTCATTCTTCACGGTACCCTGCAACTAAAACGTGCCTTAAACTGATGGGAAAAGGAACTTCCCAGAGCGGCGACCGCATGGGCGCCTGGTTCTGATCCGGACGTCCGCTTCTAGCAGACCTGAAAAAGCAACAGCGTGCCCAGCTCTGGGCTAGGGGCTCCGCACACAGTCTCTCATGGAATCTGCACCCAGGAGGTATGTTTATTCCCATTTTACAGATGAGAAAACTGAGGTTGACAGCAGCCAAGTAATCTGGTTGAGGTCACAAAGCAAGGAAATAGTGCAGCCAATTTTGGAAATCAAACCAAAGAGTTGCCCTGTTACCCAGAATTCCCCATACACACACAACAGCCAACACCCCAGGGTTAGCCCTGGCTTCTGCAACCATCTCACACACCTGAGCACAGAGGGCAGGTGGAGGGTGGGAAGGTGAGCTGGAGAGTGACAGGGCCAGCCCGCAGGTGACCACCCAACTCCCGTCCCAAACGCCCTCTCCACTCAGGTCCACGATGACATCAGTAGAGTCAGCTCTCATCCCAGCTTGGGAAAAATATGTCCAAGCACATTTGAACACCAAGCCAAGGGCGGGCCATCAGGGAATGACCGGCCTGCTCTGGGGGGCAGGCTGACCCGGCGCAGGCAGGGCAGTCTCAGCCGCCCAGGAAGCCTCACTCCATTTTAAAGAAATAGCACCAAAACTGAGAGCTCACACTTTTTAAAAGCATTCAGTTTGTCAATGGCTTAGTAAATAGGACTCCACTTGAAACAATACACTGAAGATACCATATCAAGCGAACTTTTCTGATGCCAAATAAGAGTGTCATTCCATTCCAGGCATGTCTGAGCTAGACACAGCACCATAAAATTTTAATGAAAAAAAAATCCTTTAATTCATCTAAAATTTCCTAAATGAAAAATGAACTCTCTAATGTTCCCAAAGAAACATACAGGATGCAGACCACAGTTACTGTTTTAGGAAGCAGACAGTCTACATTAATGTCGTCCTAAGAATTCTTTTCCAGCTCAACGTTTGCCATAACTCAGGGAGACCTTTGCATAATTCAGCATCATTCAAAATCAAAATGCATATACAATCCAATCTGAGATCACTTCCAAAGCCCTGCTCCTATCAGATGCTCAGACAGATGAAGAAACCTTATACAAAGCCTCTATTCTTAGTGAAAAGCCATCCCTCCTTCATCCCCCACCTCTGGTCATAACAAAAAGCAGCTTTTCCCTAAAGAAAGTGGAGAGAGCAGGCGCGTGGCAAGATGCACACAATGCATCTGCGGCCTCTGCCTGCGCCAGCTCCTGGGATTTCACCGGCTTTGAAATGCGTGGAAGCCAGGGTGGCTGCTGTATTATTCATCAAAGGTTTATCAGACCTTTAAACTCAATTACTAGTGACCATGAGACGCTTTCAAATAACAAAAACAACAAAAAGTGTAATAAATAGATCTTTTTTTAAATGCTCTCTAGGAAAAGGGGGGGAAAAGGACAGTTATTTAATGTTAATTTCTAGTCCTAAAAAAAAAAAAATCACAGCAAGCTTCCCTCAGCCCCTAATGCTTAGTTTTTAAATTAAGAGAGCTCAGCCTCCGAGGGGTCGTTCCTTGGCTTGGGCTCCTGAGAACAGGGTTAAACTAGACAGACGCGGCATCTTTACTCAGAAGAAAAGCACGGCAACAAGCTCTGGAAGAGACGCCCCGATGCAAAGAGGAGAATTATCCTGAAAAGGAGGGAAGGAACCAAGAGCACTCTGCTATTCCTTTCCAATCCTAGTGCTGTTTTTGTTTAAATAAAAGGGAACCAGGTGCAGTGATGCATCCCCATAATCCCAGTACTTGAGAGGCTGAGACAAGAGGATCACAGGTTCAAGGCCAATCTTAGCAACTTAGCAAGAACCTTAGTAACTTAGTGAGACCCTGTTTCAAAATAATTGAGAAAGTGTGTGTGTGTGTGTGTGTATGTGTGTGTTCCTCCTGGGGATCAAACCCAGGGCCATTCTACCTCTGAGATACACCCTCAACCCTAATTTTTATTCTTTATTTTGAAACAGGGTCTCACTAAGTTACGAAGGGCCTCACTAAGTAGCTGCCTCCCAAGTACTGGAATTACAAATGTGTGCCACCACATCCAGCTAACATAATTAAAAAAAAAAAAAAAAAAAAAAAGGGCTGGGGTGTAACTTGGAGGTAGAGGGCTCTGGGTTCAATCCTCAGTATGACTTCCCCATTGTACAGAATGGATCATACAGATCAAAGGGTATCAAGCTGAGCCCCAGCAATGCTGTCACCATCAGAATAAAGTGTAAATTGCTTTATTCAACAACTACTTATGAAGCAGGCCTGACCCTGCTCCTCCAGGGCCAGGGGTAGGAGGACACCTAGAATAAGGGCCTCTGCTGGTGGCCTGCTCCCAGCCCTTGAGCGACATCCAGTCCTTGATGAATCCTGCACCTAGGGAAGGCAAAAGGTGAAAAATACTGACAACATAGGTTTCAATGAAGCTGAGTGCACTCTGTTCTAAAAGGAGTCATTATCTCAAGACCCTCTTCTTTATCTGGTTAAGATTTCCTTTCTTTTTGTGAAACAATAGTGACAAAAGGTAGAAGCAGCTTTTCTACATCCTCATGTTGTAAGCTAATTAAAATCTACTAGCGGCCAGGCATGGTGGTGCACACCTGTCATCCCAGCTATATCCCAACAGGCTGAGGCAGCAAGATTGCAAGTTCGAGACCAGCCTGGGTGATTTAGTGAGACCCTGTCTCAACATAAAATTTTACAAGGGCTGAGGACATAGCTCCATGGTAGAGTGCTTACACCGCATGTGCAAGGTCCTCGGTTTAATCCCCAGCACCAAAAATAAATAAATAAGTCTACTGGTATATGAAATCCAAGTCTAAGACGCCCTGCTTGGCACCAACATCATCTCTCCTGCAGGATTTGCAGATAAAAGTACTACAAAAATTACAAAAGTAAGGCCAAGCAGCCCCCACTTGGTAGTCCACTGAAGTAGGCTGGATCGGACATCTACTTATTTCTTCCTACATCTGGAAGCCCAGCTCAAAAAAAAAAGAATGTGTGGTGCTTGATTGAGACTGGAGAGTGGGGCTGCCCAGACTGAGTCCCAAATACTCTTCCTTTATGAGACGGATTAATTAATTAATATTTGTGGAGTGCTTGACTGCCTCGCACAGGGTCTGGTAGTCAATGACGGGTTCGATTTTCTCAGGGCAAATCAACCTAAGACAGGGCTCATTGAATGACTCACCAAGACCCCATGACGGGTAAGATTAAGCACCTGGTGGGAAATGACCTAAGACAGGCACAGTCCTTCGTGCATTTTAAAATAAAAACGAGGGAGTTGTGGGAGCCCAGCTGGGCCCTTCCCCCCCCCCGCCCCCACCCCCGGCAGTTGCTATCTGCATATATGAGCAATTATACTGACTCTTCTGCTATGGCTACATTGGCGTCTCAAAGTCTGGAGATTGCACCTAGGATTCGTAGATGAAAGACCCTCCCACTTCTTAGAAAGTAAATATATGACCCTAAAGAAGTATGGTTTTATGACTCTAGAAAGTTTGCTTGACCAGGCTATGTTAAGAATGTGGGCTATAAGTGGAAAATGAAGAAGTGGTACTATCTGTGTTCTGACAATGATTGATATGTCATAAATGTCTATGTAACCCTGTTGTACTCAAGAAACGTATAAAAATCCGTGCTGAAAAAAATAAAATAAAATTTGTTTAAAAAAAATATTTGTGGAGTGCTTGAAAGCAGCAAAGGGTTATGTTCATGATGCATACAATCGAGATGACAGAAATGTGATTAGACACTGGGGTGGAGGGGTATCTGCATAGAAAGCATTTCAAGAAATTGCAAAGGGTTCCATCATTAACCTAGACACAAATGAGCAACCCTCTTGTAATTTCCTGGGATCAAGGGCTCCCTGAGTAGCCTCTCTCCTCTCTGGATCCAGGACTAGCAGCGCACAGCCCTTGTTCTTACTGCCGGATTTCTCCATTTAGCTAATCTTAGTTCCAGGCCCCTCGGTCTGAGGAAGGCTGGGAGGAGAGACAAGGCGGGTTCATAAATGCCTCCCCAGAAAATGGTGAAGCACGGCTCATTTTCATCCTCTGTTGTCCAAAACTGCCAACTTGACTCTTCTGTGGACCAAATGGAAAATGCATATCCCCACACGTTACTATGTCTTATAAAATTCCTAGGCCGGCGTAGTGGTGCACACCTCTAATCCCAGTACGTGAGAGGCTGAGACAAGAGGATCACAGGTTCGTGGCCAGCCTCAACAACTTGGTGAGGTCCTCTGCAACTTAGTGAGACCTTGTTTCAAAATAAAAGAATAAAATAGGGTTGGGGGGTGTAGCTCAAAGGTAGAATGCCCCTGGGTTCCATTCCCAGTACCACAAAAAAAAAATTCTAAAACCACAACAATAGTGACTCTTTATCGAGTGCTCCCCAAACACGAGGCCTTGTGCCGACTGCTCACCTCACTTCAGGCCCCTACAGTTACACAGCGATCCCTGCACACAGGCAGCATGAGCCTGGATTTCTTATTAATGGAATTGAAACCTAAAGAAGTAACCACCGCACAGCATGGGAACCGCTCCAACGCCCTGCTGTAACCACCACCTCGTGCAGCCTTCTGCAGAAGCCCTGACAGGCGAGGCGAGGAGGCAGGTCTCCCTCACTCAAGAACTCGGTGGTCTCCTTACAGCGGACGCCGAGATGCAGCCCAATACCCCTGCCCCACTGTGGAGTGTGGGCTCTGGGGAACATGCAGCCCTGTCCCTCTGCAGGAATGCCCTCGGCCACCGTAACGGGGACAGTTCCACAGTCACCACAGGGCAGCCAGGACCCAGGGACTGTGGTATGAACCACCAAGGCCAGGCCCTCTGGCTTCAGCGGGGATAGCTTTGACAAGACTCCCGGCCTGAGAGCAAGCGAGGCAGGAACCCCCTGAGACCCCCCAGAGCCTCCCAGCTCCCCCTTTCCCAGTCCTGCTTTGTGCAATTCCTTGCAAGCTGCAGTTCCTGAGAGCTCTGCCCAATAAGCCACTTACATGCAGACCCGTGGCAGAGAGGGCCTCGCAGGGAAGCTCGGCCACAGCGTCAGCAACAATGGATGTGTGCTTTTATGTAGGACCACTGTTACATCACAAGTGCGGTGCTCAAGAATGAGGAGCTTGTTTTACTAGTCTATAATCGAAAGCTCCGAATGCCCCCACCTGGTCTGCAATATTGACAAGGTTAGCTACCATAAGAAACCTCCTCTTGGCAGGCCTGGTGGGGCACACCTGTCATCCCAGTACCTGGGAGGCTGAGACTGGAGAATTGCAAGTCGGAGGCCAGCCTAGCAAGAATACCCAATACAATGCCCGTGTCAATCGCTTATAAAATGTGGATCCAGTTATTCTCCCTTTGATATTAACAGCACCTAAAGTGCCCAGCACAGTATCTGGCAGGTAGCTACTGAGTAGGCTCTCAACAAATATTTGCCCATGAATGAAAGAACTGTTGAAATCTGTGACTCACATTGTAGATTGCAAAAATACAAATGGTGTTTTTAATTACTTCAGCAACATATGGCATTGATTCTAAATGTGTCTTATTAAACTATAAGCAGGCACTGAGATACTGATACTACAAAAGTAATTCTGCTACCAGAATACAATTATAGTAATGCATTGCTAGACTTCTTTGTTAAATACAGACTATTAATATGTTTTAATGAGCCAGCCCTTCATTAAGTTTGTGCAGGAATTTTTAAATATTTAAGTGGCCAGATTTATCTTTATTCGATAGAACTGGGTACACATCCTTTGAGCCCAAGCAAGAGTAGCCCTGTCCCGGTCCCTGCTCTAGTGCTTGTCCAGCTGCTCCTCCGCCCCGAGGGGTCTGCAGGGCCAACAGGACAGACACACCCGGAGCCCACACCCCTGCCCAGCCCACGCTCTGAGCATCTGGGACTTCAGGACCACAGGCAAACAACCCAACCCGATTCCAGGACCTGTGCAACAGCACTTCCCGGGAACTGCTGGGAAGGGTTCCTGCTGTGTGGGGCCGGGGGAAGCCCAGGGTTAAAGTGCTATCCTGCAGGCCAGGCCTGGGGTGCTGTGCACAGTACATGTGGGATGTTCACACACGTTCATGCAGGACGGAGCCAGGGCTGGGAGAGGCAGGGATGGCCTCGGTCAAGGACAGAGGCTTGCTCTCCCCGGGCCAGCACAGGCCAGCACAGACCACCTCGGAGTCCAGACAGTCTATATTCAAAGCTGCCTTCCAGCCGGGCATGGTGGCACACCTGTAATCCCAGTACTTGGGAGACTGAGATAGGAGGATCACAGGTTCGAGACCAGACTCAGCAACTCAGTCCTCAACAACTTAATGAGACCCTATTTCAAAGTTAGAAATAAAATAGGGCAGGAGTTATAGATCAGAAATAGAATGCCCTTGGGCTCAATCCCCAGTACCACACACACACACACACACACACACACACACACACACACACAGTTGTATTCCAGTTGTCATGAGACTGTATATGTCAAGATGGGAAGTTATAACAAAGTTACAGCCTAGTAGCTTGATTTAGACCACTAGTTCCTAGAACTCTTTATTTATTTATTTATTTATTTATTTATTTATTTATTTATTTATTTTTAGGTACTGGGGATTGAACCCAGGGGCATTTTACCTCTGAGCTACATCTCCAGCCCTATGTTTTATTCTTTATTTTGAAACAGTGTCTCACTAAGTTGCAGAGTGCCTCACTAAGTAGCTGAGGCTGGCGACAACCCAGATCCTCCTGACTTAGCCTCCCAAGTACTGGGATTACAAGCGTGCGCCACCACGCCCCGCAACCTGTAACTCTATTTATACCCTTGCCCGTGGCTTTGCAAGTTAGATGTGCTTTTTCTCATTTTTTTCTTGCACTTCAAATATTCAAATATACTGAACCTGCTTAATAAGTATCACAAGAAAGAATCTTCCCTTTTAGCCCTTTGAAATTTCTTTATGTTCTCAGACACTTACCAACAGAGGGGCGTGGGCCAGGTGAACAGAGGCAGCCTTACTGCATATCAACAAAATTAACCTATGGTGGTGCTATTCTTCACAAATATTAAAATAATATTTTATAAATAAAGTCTATTGAGCATTCAACATGAGCTGGGTTCAGAGCCAAGTAATTTACATGCATTCTTTCATACAATACTCAAAATAATTCTAAGGCAGGTACTATTATTTTATTTTACAGATGAGGAAATTGGGGCTTACGCAAGTTCAATAAGTAGTCCAAGTTCCTGCAGCTAGCAAGGGTGGGTCCCGGTACCGGCTCAGCAGCCCCACAGCATCGCCCTCTGCCCTCCCCCGCCTGCCTCTGCAGCAGCGCGGTGCTCCCCCCCCCCATCTCCTCCTCACTTCTGCCCAGCCCCACCGAGCCCCGGGTCCCAACCCGGGTTCCTGGTAGCAGTTGCTTATTCTTTGGCCATAGAGATGGCTTTGGGGGGTGGATACATCCCAGCACACACTCACAGAGGAAAAGAAAGGTACTCTGCAGCGAGGCAGTGATTGGAATCAGGGAGCCTGTGCCCACAATGGGGCTGAGGGATGCGGGCCCAGGGGGAGGCGGAGCCCAGGGGCCAGGCGTGTGGGGTCACATGGCGGGAGTGCGCAACCTGGGTGACTGTGGTGCGTCGGGTGTGCCTGGAAAAGGAAGCGGCAGAAATGCATGGAACTGAGAGGAGGTTCGGATACCAGCCCCGGTACTGGGTACTGTGCCGGCAAAGCAGGCCCGACCCGATGGGGAGGTGGCCGCCCAGGACAGGCAGCTCAGCTGGGGTCGTTTACTCTTCCTTAAACTCCAGATCAAATCCAATCTTTTGTTTGCTCGTTTTGTTAAATCAGATTGGGGGTGCAGGGTACTGGGGATGGAACCCAGGGGCATTCTACCTCCAAGCGACTCCCCCAGTCCTATTTTATTTTTTATTTTGAAACAGGGTCTCGCTAAGTTGCTGAGAGCCTTGCTAAGTTGCTAAGGCTGGCTTTGAACCTGCGATCCTCCTGTCTCAGCCTCCTAAGTACTGGGATTATAGGTGTACTTCACCACGCCCTGCCAGATCTATGTTTTTAAAAAGTAGAACCTAACCGGGTGTGGTGGCACACGCCTGTAATCTCAGGATTTAGGAGGCTGAGACAGGAGGATCACAGGTTTGAGGACAGCCTCAGCAAGTATTAACATTCTCACCAACCTATTAAGACTCTGTTTCAAAATAAAAATTTTAAAAAATAGGTCTAGGGGTGTAGCTCAGAGGTAAAATACCCCTGGGTTCAATCCCCGGTACCATTAAAAAAAAAAAAAAAAGAAAAAATGTAGAACCTAACCTATGTATTCTTAAAATATAGAGACCAAGGAGCCTAAGAGTTATAAATTTTCTCAAAACTGATACAGGTGTTGGTGAGAATCCCTGGCCCAAAAGAGGAAAAATGTTCCCAGAGGCAGATCACTGAATGAAACATTTTAGGAAGGAGAGAGAGAATCCCTTTCCTCTTCTCCTCGTTCCTCTTTCCTTTAATCTTCAAATGCAGTGACTGGATATGCTTACTTTTGGAAAAGAGATTCAGGCACAATCCTGACATCTGCCCTCTGCAGAGGGAAAGATGAAAACGATATTTCATTATAAGTCCACGTTTCAGTTCAGCCTCACCCTTCTCCCTGTACAAAAGCATCCAGGGCACTCAAAACCTCTTGCTCTTGTTTCTGTTACCATGACAACAAGCCTGTGCACTGAATGGACAGGAAGAGTAGGGAAACAAACACGTTGCAACCTACTTGAGACATTCTTCCTCCTGGAGTACACCATACTTCCAGTGCTACTGGCTCCTAAGTGTATTAAGTGGTTAATGGAAGTGCCTTCAGGAACCTGATTCTCTCCAGGAGCTGAGCTACATGGCTAAGGGACAACATGTTCCATGGGGCTTCTCTCCCTGAAGGATGGCAGCAGACCAGGCTCGCAGGGAGCCCTGTGTCAACTCTGAGTAGCAGCTAGGACACATGAGCCTTGGGGCTCTGCAGAGGGTCAGACATGTGCTTGGCCTACTTAGGCAGGGCCCACAGTCAATGCACGGAAGGGCTTGTTAGAGACAAAGCCCAGAACCCTATATTTTTTCATTGCTATAATGAAATACCTGAGGCTAGGTACTTCATAAAGAAAGGAGGTTTATTTAGCTCACAGTTTTGGAGGCTGAATGGCTGATCTCAGGTGGCCCTATCTATTCTACTTCTAGTGAGGGCCCCCTTGGCTGCATTACAACACAGCAGAAAGTCAGGAAGGGAAAAGACGGTGCATCCAATAGGCCAAGTGCATGAGTGGCTTTATAAAAAGCCACTTTCAAGGAAGCTAACCAGGGTCGCACTAGAACTACATTAATTTCTTCCAAGCATGGTGTCTCCAGACCTAATTACTTTGCACTGGGTCCTCCCACCTAAAAGTTCCACCACTCCCGAGTGCCACCACACTGGGGACCAAGCTTCCAGCACTTGAGCCTTTGGGGGGACACATTAGAACCACACCCACGCCACAGGGAGCCTTTTAGAGTCTGAATATCTGATTACAACTCAAAGGGAAACAACCCTGCTACATAGGTGCACCTGACCGCATTTGAGTCCTGTTCTACACCAGACCTTCTCTGTAATTACCGCTCCGTCATCTCCGCATCTCTTTGAAGTAGGTGCCATTTTATACCCACTTTTCACCAGGAAAATTGAAGCTCAAAGAAACTAAATAAGGTGGCAGGTCCACATGGCCACCATATGGAAAGTCAGTTTTGAAATTCACACAGGTAAAAAGAGAAGTTCATTGTTTTGGGCCGCCACGGCGTGGGAGGCGGGAGCCGCTGTTACTAGTGAACGAACAGTCCGCTCTTGGCTCTCCTGAGCTGACACATGGAGGCAATTCAGCCCAAAGACAGGTAAATAAAAACACGTGTAATTAAAATCATGGTAAGTGTTGTTAGGGAAACGGTGCCCCAGAAAAGAATCGTGTCCTGTTCCTTATTAAAAACCCTGTCCTCTGGGGTCCTTTTCTTCAAGTCAAAGACGGAGCCTCGAGCCACAGCCTGAGAGGATGTGCTTGGGAACAGCTCTGCACGGTGACTAACCGCGGGACTTGGTCTCAGTCCGCCCGTGAAGACCCAGCTCTGCCATGACCTAATTGAGAGGCCTGAAATGGGCAACTTAAACTCAGTGGTGGTGCACTGTAATCCCAGCACGTGGGAGGCTGAGACAGGAGGATCGCAGGTTCAAGGACAGCCTCCGCAAGTAGAGAGACTCTCATCAAGCTAGTGAGGCCATTTCAGAATAAGAATAAAATAGGGCTGGGGGTGTAGTTTGGAGGTAGAAGCCCCCTGGGTTCAATCCCCAGTGCCGCCCCCCCACACACACACACACACAAAACCACCTCAGTGGACTTCTGCAAATGAAGAACTATGTGCAAAGCACTCAGGTGAACCCAGCACACAGTACAATCGCAAGTTCTCCATTACTTCCCTCCGTGTGGCCCGTGATGGCGGGAACCCTGGGCCTCTCGAGACTGCAGGAGTCAGCTCGCCTGAGCGGAAGCATCCGCTCCCCTGCTCCTTTCCCTGTCAACCAGCCCCTCCCCATCCTTCCCACGTCGCATTTCCACCTGCACATCCCTGTGTCCGGCTTTTGGTGGCCTGCCCGCCAGCATCCTGAACCCACTTGGCCACCTGCATGGTGGGAACTTACATCCCTGACGGAAGGGAGGCAGCAGCCCTTAACCCGTGAGTGACAGCAGAGCGAACATAGCTGCAGCTCCTGGCAGCCTGAGGGGGAGGACTGCGGTGCCCCCTTTGTAGGCTGTGCCGCACACTGTGCCCTGTGCAGCCTGCGCCCCTCCCAAGTCACACTTCCCAACACCCTCCGAGGACAGGACGCGCTTCCTGACAAAGAAATCGCTCTCACAGGAATCATCTTCACAAGATCTGCTTTCAGGAAATTACCCTAAGACAGGCTGCTGTCAAGTAGCCCGAGTATTCACTTCAAAAACATAGTTAGAATGAAAGGTTTGGGCGAGAAACGGTCCAGACTTCGCAAGGCTTGAGCATTCTCTGAGAGTTTGGAAGAGTAGCTACAGGCATTTTGTCCTTCTGCATGGAAGGTAGAGGACCATTGGACTGCAACAAGATGCACCTCCTGGGCCACTATCGCTCCTGAATTAGTCACTCAACTTTCCATTGCTGCTTGTTCCTGTGCGAAGTGAAAAACAATGAAAAGTCTTGAATGTTTAATGGAATTCTACCTAAGAGAATCTATCCTCGGAGTTATAATTGTAGACAAAACTTGTAGACACGTGGCCATGGTCTTCCTTTCAGAATGGCTTTCAATGAGATTAAAATGTACCTATGTTTTTTATTTAAGAATAAAGAATTACGGGCTGAGACAGGAGGATTATAGGTTTGAGGACAGCCTCAGTAACTTAGTGAGGCCCTCAGCAATTTAGCAAGACCCTGTTTCAAAATAAAAAATAAAATAGGGCTGAGGGTGTAGCTCAGAGGTAGAACACCCCTGAGTTCAATCCCCAGGAACACGCACACACAGAGAATAAAAAATTAATTCTCATTAGAGATTATTTAAGACCAGCCTCCTTTATCATGACTTTGGCTTTATGGCCTTAGATATAAATTTTTTATATAATGGTCATAGCATTTAGAGCTATAGATAATATAGCCCAACTTTTTCTGCTTTTCCATAATGGGTATGTAGATATATATAACATACATATTTACATGTAGACATAGATATTAATACCCACATATGCATTATGTGTCCACATAAATATACATATATGTATCTGTAAAATACAAAGAAAGAGATTGCTTTTATATTTTTTTTTCTTTTTTGCGGTACTGGGGATTGAACTCAGGGGCATTCTACCTCCAAGCTATAACCCCAGCCCTATTTTTTATTCTTGAAACAGAGTCTTGCTAAGTTGCAGAGGGCCTCACTAAGTAGCTGAGGCTGGCTGTGAACCCAGATCCTCCGGTCTCAGCCTCCCAAATGCCAGGATTACAAGTGTGAGCCACCATGCTCGGCTCTGCTTTTATATTTTAAAATCTCTAAATTGGGCCATGTTTAACTGTATGGATACTTCAAGAAATTTATATCAGAATAATGAAATGGTTCTACTTATATTTTGTCAAAGTATTTTGAAATAATAAGATTTAGTGCTGGTGGTGGGAATGTAAACTAATATACTCCTTGGAAAACAATTTAGCAAGAGCCTTTAATAAAGTTTATAACCCAGTAGTCCTTTGCCTATATAACTAAAATTTTAAAAGGCTTTGTGTACAAATATGAACACTTTGATAATACTTAATAGGTTTTCTACTTTTGTGTGTGTGTGTGTGTGTGTGTGTGTGTGTGTGTGTGTGTGCGGTACTGGGGATTGAACTCAGGGGCATTCTACCTCCGAGCTACACCCCCAGCCCTATTTTTTATTCTTTATTTTGAAAC